>JAFBJT010111402.1:30403-51273 GCA_016785325.1 Chascanopsetta lugubris | reverse complement strand
CCCCAGGCGGAGAAGTCGCCGAGGACACAGCCCAGGAGGATTTTCAGTACAAGCTGAAGGGCTTTATAGACAGCACGGTGGATAAGAGGTAAAAACCTGTTCCTTTCTGGAAAGTCGAAACACATAATCTGATAACGGCAAGATGGACTTCAGCAAGCCTGAGCATCGTGCGACCTTTACATCAGATAGTATGACGCTGTTCTGGAACAGAACCTGTTTGAAGAGAACGATTTCTAGGAAAAAACAGAGCTGGTTTTCATTTAAACAACATAAAATCCTTGCACGTGTTTCCTCAGTGCTAAGACGAGACAGGGGGCCCTGGATGGGCTGAAGACGGCGATGGCAACACGCATCCTGTATGAGTTCATCTCTGAGAGAAGGATGACCATCACAGATAGCATCGAGCGCTGCCTCAAGAAAGGTATGTCCTTTTTTCTTTTTCTTTTTTAAAGGACCTCTTTGGTTTGATGCCCAAACTTTACGTCTTTGAAGTTGTACTCGTCTCTTAATGCCCATCAATCTCAATGTCAGGTAAAGGCGAGGAGCAGCGGGCGGCAGCCTCCCTCGCCTGCCTGCTGTGCATCCAGCTGGGCTCGGGAATCGAGAGCGAGGAGGTGCTCAAAACCCTGAAACCCATCTTCAAAAACATCCTGGCAGATGGATCGGCGAACATACAGGCCAGACAGGCTGTGAGTACCAGCTTTGACTCTGTAATGGGCCATAAAACATGTTGTAACTCCACTTGGTATCGTGAAAGTTTAGTTTTCAGTGGAATTCTGCTCAAAGTCTCTGTGGTCTCTGTGATAGGTGGCGACAAGTCTTGGCCTGTGTTCCTTGGTTGCTGAAGATGACATTTTGGTAAGTTCCTGATCTGTTTAGAGATTTGATCTGTGTTGTGACACTAAAGAACTCGAGGCTGAGACACGGCCAACTCCCTTTTTACGGCCCAGTGACGGTCGTGATGTGTGGTCTCGTTATCGGCCGACATTCGGCCTCCTTTTGTCTTAATGTTCATGAAGTCAAATGCTGGCGCATCTGAACTGCGCTGCCCGGGGAAACGAGTCAAAGGTGACGAACGCGCTGCTTGCCGTTTCAGGACGTGCAGGCCACCATGGAGTGCTTTGAGAACCTGTTCTCCCGGGCCTTCACCAGAACAGACGGAACCTGTCCGTCCATCAGTCCGCAGATGATCCTGCTGTACACCAACGCTCTGCTGTCGTGGGCACTGCTGCTCACCATCTGCACCGGCAGCCAGGTCAAAGACATCCTCCGCAAGTACGAGCCTCTGTTTTTGTTTTACTGCTGCCCAGATTCACATGAGGTCGCAAAGCCAGTGTTGTAAATGCAGGTGTTGGTGTGCAGGTATCTACCCAAACTGCCACGTTTGCTTGAGAGCGAGGACGTCAACATGAGGATTGCTGCGGGGGAGACCATCGCGCTGCTGTTTGAGCTGGCCAGGGACATGGAAGCTGTAAGTTCACGTCCGTTCTCTCCCGTCTTCCCTCGGCTCATCGGTCCTACAGTCTGCTGGACGCAACTTTGAAAATCTGTGATGGCTCATTGCACCACTGGCATTGAATACTACCTGTCTGTCTCTCTCTCTCTCTCTTCAGGACTGTGAGTTCGATGGCTGGGAGGAACTCTGCGATAAACTGAATGCGTTGGCCACTGACTGTAACAAGCACAGAGCCAAGACGGACAAGAGGAAGCAGCGCTCTGTGTTCAGAGACGTGCTCAAGGCTGTAGAGGTGAGTGTGGGAGAGGATTGTGTTTACAGCACTCGGGACTCGCGAGAGTAATTGTTTCAGTTTTGGCATTAGGGTTCGGATCATTTGCGGTTCTTGGAAATGTTTCTCACCCCCCTCGTGTTCCCGTAGGAGGGCGATTTCCAGTCCGAGAGCATTCGATTCGGGACCGAGCGCATGACCATTGACAGTTGGGTCAGAAAGAGGACATACGACGCCTTTAGGGAGTTTGTTGGCTCCGGGATGAACTACCACCTACAAGTAAGTGTCTGATCATATGATAAATACAAACAGAATGCAGCATAAATGTACCATGTGTCGCATTGTAGGATTGTTGTGAAGTCTCCGGTTGAAAAGGTGCAAAGTTTCACAAGATAATATGAGACACTTGAACATATTTTCACACTGTGACAACAACATTAACCGTATCATGCGGCAAACAATTGTATAACTGTGCTTTTAATTCTCTTCAACCAGGCAAATGAATTCATCAGAGACGTGTTTGAACTGGGACCACCGATACTTGTCGATTCCGCTACGATGAAGGCCATGAAGATATCTCGCTTTGAACGGGTATGTGTTACATGTTACATGAGTCAAAAATGGTCATTTCAATTCATTATGGAATAAATGTCACGGGGCGTTTACTAAATATGTTTTCAATGTGTCTTTTCCCCTCAGCATCTCCACAATTCGGCAGCATTCAAGGCTCGGACCAAGGCCAGGAGCAAGTTCAGAGACAAGAGGGTGGATGTAGGAGAGTTTTAAACGTATTATTATTTGGACTAATTATATTTATCTGGCTTCTTTGCTTTTTTAGATGAATTGGTCACGGGTTCACTCAGAAATCTGTCAAACACTCACCGCCTGTTGATAATGCAGTGAGCTATATCAACGCTTTACTCAGTAAAGGATGTTTGCTAACCAACAGGAGGCGAGTGTTGAGATTCATGTTAGAGTATAACCACCTATGTATTTGCACATTAGCTGTGGTGTTGTACATATAGTATATATTCGTTTCCTTATTGTGTTAATATGAATTTTCTTGCCTTTTTTTTCTTTCTTTGAAACATTGAAATAAGTTATGGGATTTTTTGGCTTGCATTTGTTTTGCTTAATGTATTTCCATTGAGTGAAGTACAAGACACATGTTGTGACTGTCCTAACCCTTTGATAGATTTGAGTTACACTACTTAGTCACCTTGGTGAACTTACACGTGTTGTAGTTTAGCGTGGGGGATGTAATTTAAAGACCAGGGTGGTGAAATAAACATTGAAAAGCTTTAACAACTGCTTCTCGTCTTTTGCCTGACTCGTCGATAATGGCTGGTACCCCTGATGGATAGTCGGAAGAATCACTGGGAAAGGATATGCCAGACAAGTACGTGGATGATCTTTTTTTGAGAACAAGCCGTCGCCCCTTCACTTTCAACCCCTGGCAGACAGAAATGTCATTTGAGAAGAGGTGGCAGTACAAATGTGACTGGCGTTAGGGTCAGGGCGACCGAACACTGCGACCCTGTCTGCCGAGTGTCCTCCACATAGATCTTAGACTCGTTACTAGGTTACTGTTGTGCTACTGTGAAAAAGGCTCCTTGCAAAGAAGTAGAACAATTTAGAGCAAAGGGAGACAATGCATCCACACAACAGTGGAGAATGGGAGTTACTGATGAAACGGCTGCAATGTAGAGAAGAAAATGGAAAACTCTGAACCAATTGTCATACTGATTATAAGACTTTACACAGGAGGAATGCAAATCCCATCTTCCTCTGGCCAAACCTCAGAATGGAACCAATGGACTTTCTGGAGAAGGAAGACTCCCCCAGATCATACTGAGCAGATGTTGCAACCATAAACGGAGAGGAGAGTGACTTCCTGTCCCCGGGAAGCCACAATAGAGGTTTGTGTATATATGCAGAAACTATGCAAGGAATGCAGGATGCAATGGAAGAAGCATGTTTAGCTCCTCGTGTCCAGTCAAAGACTCATGGATCAGTAAAAATAAGTTACGACAGCTGGGAGTCTCACATGATAAAGATAAACACAGCAAAGCTACAAGCAAACAAACCACTCATCAGTCTCATTTGTGAGGACACATGATGGTAAAGTGGCAACATGG
This sequence comes from Chascanopsetta lugubris, assembly GCA_016785325.1. Classification (NCBI taxonomy): domain Eukaryota; kingdom Metazoa; phylum Chordata; class Actinopteri; order Pleuronectiformes; family Bothidae; genus Chascanopsetta; species Chascanopsetta lugubris. The sequence continues at coordinate 47,408 of JAFBJT010111402.1, read as the reverse complement.
AGCAGATACACAACTTTGACCATCTCAGGTATATGAACTATTGGTCCCTTTATTCATATTTTTCTGAAACATAAATGAAAAAGATAGATCCACTGAATTCCACTCAAATATATTTCAGAAAAATCATATAAAAATGCTTGGAATTCATTAATTACAAAAAATAATCACGATTTAATAATCCAAGATAATATTCGGATCAAAATGAAGTGTGTGTGTGTGTGTGTGTGTGTGTGTGGCACAGAAATATCCCAGCCTCAAGGTCAGCATTCCAGCATTGACGCACAGTATTCTAAACTCTTGGCCACATGGGGGCAGCAGAAACAAGATATAGACATGACACTGATATATTATCGTCTTACTTTTTACACAAGAAACCTGTGTGGCAATTTAGCAGCAGAAACAGACAAGTCCAAACTCTGGTAGTGAGAGAACTGCCTTGACGATGCTGTTTGCTTTGATCCGCGTGTCGCTGTCGGACAGGAAGTGTTTACACAGAGAGACGGTGTCTGTCTGCGCTGTGTCTGCACACTCTCCAGCGATGGGGTTGGGTTGATAACAGATGTAGATGAATGATAAAAGGATGAGAATTAAACCAGAAACACTGAACCAGGTGATTTCCTAAAAGACTTCCTCCGGGCAAACACTGCTTTATTTCCAGTTAATACCTTCATCCTTTGACGAGAGGCTCATGATCTCTGCCACAGTCAGGCAGGTATACAGAAAGCAAAGCGGCCAATATTAATGGCTCATTGTTAATATTCACATTTCATCGCAATCTGTTGCACACAAAGAATAGATAATGCTGCGCAATTAGCAGCAATAATTGAGGATCAACTGAGTGAGAGATGGGATCAGTTCAGTGGCTAATTAGTTTTGTTTTGGCAGAGTGAAGACTTTGTTGAAGTGCATGAGAAACGACAGACATGTAGGGTGATGGTTGGGTGGGTGGGTGGGGGGGGGGCTTTGATTGTGAGGGGGCGTCAGAGGCAGAGAACACCTGAGCTGATCTCCTCTGCAGTAAAACGCCTCACCTGCGTTCTCATCACCCGTTTGATACGACTGTTATGGTCATGATTGTTATGGTTTGCGTCAATTGGCCTTTCAAGACGATTGACTTTAACAAGGACGTCTGTTCCCATCATTCAAATGAATGCGCGGCAACGCGTCAACGTGTTGGATTCACTGCGTGGTTACAGACTGTCACATTTTTTGCTGTGATCCTTTTCAACATATCGATAAAAACGAAAGAGCCAAGGAGCAACTGTTAAACTTTACCTCAACTAACCAATGGTTAAAAAAAAACAAGGGGTATTAAAACTTTCTTCGAGTCTAATTTCAGATCTGTTGCCGGGCAACAGCAATTAGAGCCAGGATGTGCCAGTGCCTCTGTAGACCACATCTCGTGTTGGTCCGGCCTGTGAGTCAACGCGTCGTGTCCTCGCCGGAAAAAAGGACCTGTTTTGATATGATTTTTTAGTTTTGTGTTTTTGGAAAGAAAATAAAAATGTAAAATATGCTGTGACTTAAAAAAAAAATAGCTCCGTGAAAATACTGTTCCACAGAAAGAGCTGAGGCGGCAAAAGGCCCTGGGCCAGCGAGCGTGCGCGACACACACACTCACACACACACACACACACACACACAATTTACGATATGTGGACTTGCTTTTTTGTCCCCATAATGAGACAGTATGAGCAGATTTAGGTCCCCACACCATGAGTAATACCTGGGCCACACACACCCACTTTTACTGTGGCTGTATTTCTTCACACGTGCCTGACACCAGCGTACCACCCACATGCAGCATTCCGCCCTTTTCCCGTCCTCCTCCTCCTCCTCCTCCTCCTCCTCCTCCTCTTCCTCCCTCGCCTCTTCGACGTCTCCTTCCCCTCCGTTTGCTCCCTGGAGCGAGGAGCGCGTACAGCAGCTATCACGATGAAAAATGGATGGAGGGATTAGCGGCGCTTTGTCACAGAGCGAGCGCTGTGTGTTCTCTATCCCAACATGCCAAGGGGCTTGTTGTCGTGACTGATAAAATGGCTGCTGCCTCTGACGACTACAATTACGCCGCGTTCGTGTATCAAGGGGGATGATTGATCCTTTCACCTTCTTGTGCAGCGACGCATCACACCCGGGCTTTAAAAGCAGAGAGTGGAAACTATTTTTTTTTCTTCTCTAACTTCTGACACGAAATGACTTCAATCATAAAGAAAACTCAAACAGCATCTTATGCCCCCCCCCCCCCCCCCCCCCCCCTCCCCTCCCTGCTTATCTGGTTGCTCTCCAGGGGAAACATCATCCTGTATCAGATCAGCTGTGGAATAATGAGGTAGCTGTGGAGGTGCAGAGATACTGAGCACACACACACACACACACACACACACACACACACACACACACGTTTGCAAGGGAGTCACAATATCCCTGCAGGCAACTGTGTATACTGACCACCTATATATATATATATATATATGTGTGTGTGTGTGTGTGTGTGTGTGTATGTATATGCGCCCTCTCTGGAGCTGGTGTAGGTGTGTGTGTTCAGGGCTACTTTAAAAACATGGCAGGGCAAAACTATGGACCATGCTCCTTGGATATGAGGGGCTCCCTCCACACCTTCCGCCATCTTTACTCGAGGGCTGGACACGATCATGATCCCAGCAGTCAGAAAAAAGAGTCCTGATATTCAGCGACTGGCTGAATAAAAAAAAAAAAAGAAGCATAAATTGTACATTCTATTCTGATTGGTTAAAACACTGCAGTCATTTGCATAAACAGTTTCTGTAGGTACGTGTAATTGACTGACCGGTTGGCTCTAATCAGGATAACCCCGATCTAAGAGTCACGGCGGTCTGTCGACGTGCTAGAATGTCAGTGGTTCGATTCCCAGCTGCCCTGCCGCCTCATGCCGGTGTCCTTGTGCAGGACGCTGAACCACTGGTTTCACCCGATGGTTGTGGTGTGAGGCGGCGCGTTCCTCTGACAGCACCGCTGAAGAACAGCTGAAGAACAAACACACACTGAAGAAAACACATCAGCACCGCGAGGGCTCAGTCCACCACTTCACAGGATAAGGACGGAGTGGCATCTTAACATGATGAGAAGTAACGACTGGGTCCTTGTGGACCGCGAGGCACCTACTTCCTGTTTCATGCTGAGCTTTGACTTGGTTTAAAAGAGGTTAATGGTTTCTCATAGTGCTGCTGCAGGGACAATGTTTTGAGCTGAGTAGTATTTATGTCGTCCCTTCTCCAGACCCCCCCCCCCCCCCCCCCCCCCCCCCCCCCCCCCCCCCCCCGGCCCCCCCAGCTATGAATCATCTCTATGCTAAAGCTCCACTGCAATTATGCCCTGCGTTAATTTTGCTTACATTGCCCGTCAACATGGCTGAAGTTCACCCTCTGACACAGTCGTAATGATGTCAGTGAGGGTGCAGTTTCAGACTTGGCCAGGTGGTGGCAGCTGTTCACCATTCAGCCACGTGCCCTATCAACAGAGGAATTGACAGCAATCCGCTCTGAGGCACCGGGAGGCCAGGGTCCCTGCTGATCCCGCGGGGGATACCTGAGGTTAAAACACGAGGGCTCAGGCTGCGGCGCCAAACAGCCTCGTTGTCATGACTGCAGCTCGTTCGCCCATAATTCATCTCAGCGTGGACCTCGATGCGTGCGCTTACACAATTCCCTCCTTGTTGGAAGGTCAGACATTCCCGTCGTGTCCGTCGACGCTCGCAGGCGTCTGAAACTGGCGGCCCCCCGACTTCAGGCCTGCGTCGTCGAAAACACTTCTCCGGATGCCTCGCGTCTCATTCATCTCCCGGCAAAAAGGAGAGGCGGGCGAGCGAAGCCGACAGCATATGGAATGTGGTTGTGAATTTGAAATAGAGTCGAGCTGCGCGCGCTTGTCGTGCTGGGCGCAGATGCATCGTGGCCCCCACACTGCGTGACTCACAGCTACTGTACGCGCGCACAAGAGCAGGCCCGAGCGCGCCGCCGCCGCCGCCGCCGCCGCGCCTGTGCAGACAAACGCTGCCATGCCCCCCCCCCCCTCCTCCTCCTCTCTCTTCATGATGTGGGCCAGCACCAAGCACAGACCCCCGTCAGGGATGACAACTGTTCACTGGATGATGCCACAGAGAGGAGGCAAGAGGCCACGGCTAAGGAGGAGAAGGGCGGGGTGGGGCGGGGCGGGGCGGGGGTGGGGGTGGTACCTGTCTGTGTCTGCAGCAGGACCCCTGCCACACATGCAGCGACGCTGCACGTGCACGCACGGGAAGATGAACGCACCCAGCCTGGAACATCTTCCTCTAATGACCGAATGCACAAACGATGGCGTTAATATGTGCGTTTGGCAGCCGAGGCGCGGGCTCGCCGCGGGGGGCCGGCTTTATCTCCTCTGCTGAAGCTCGGACTCGCTGCCTGAATGGCGCGCGGCACCTTGTTGACAGGAGGGAGGAGATAGTGGGGGTCCCCTCCTGTCAGCTCCCACTATCACCCGCTCGGATCCAAGCACAGCCTCAGAGTTAGAAGCTACAGGGCCTGGAGATGCCGAGTGTAGCTCCTTTGGAGGCGCTATCGTGTCGTTTTACAAAGCCGGCCGAGCACATTGCTCCCTATTAGTACAAAATACTATTTAGCCTTTTTCTTCAGAGGAAAGAAGTTGTACTGATGAGTGGACGTTTAAAGGTATTGTCATTTGAATGCTAAATGAAGCTAGTCTGTGCATAATTCTTTGCCGTGCCTCCATCATTACTCCATGAGACTTCCTGTGCTATGTCTATGGACACTGCCTAACGATAGACACACCCCCTTGTGGCCGGCTGCACTATCGTTCTAAACCCCGCCTCCATCATGGCCGACGTCAACCAAACTCAAAAGTAAAAGGAGTCAAATAAAACAGTCAGTCTGTCCAACGACTGATTTGGATCATTCCACTCTGAGTGACAACAACCACCAAGAAGAAGATCCAGGACCAGGACATATTATGGGATGTACAATGACACAATGACTGTGTCCCGGTTAAACCTGTGTATAGGTGAGCTCCATCCTGTCACGTGCTCCTGTAGATGCGTTGAAAGAAAGGCAGGGATGCCAGCGAATAGGAATCCTGCGCACTCACTTGTTCAGTGTGCAACTTTTCTTCCAAAAAAGTGATAACGCTCCCAAAGCAGGCGACTTGTGGAGAATTGAAGATAATAATAACAGTGCCTCTCGCCTCAGCTGTGACCAGAGGTGTTTGTTTGATCCCTCAGCCGCCGCTCACTCGAGTTTGAAATGAATTGGAGCATCTCTGCAGCGTTTTCTCTTTTCTTTCTTTTTTTTTTATCACCCCTGTGCTGTGGACTTTAGCGGTGGCCTTGCGGCTTATCTATCCGGCCACTGTGCCCAGGCTGTATCTTTCAACTTATTGACTCAATAAAACAGGTTCCCGCTGCCGCGTGAGCCAACCAAAAGTGGATTCAATGACCTCGCAGACAGAGAAATATCTGTCCTGGCTGCATCGAATAACCCGTCTGACATTGATCTCTGTCCACTCCAAAAAAACGACTGAAAAACCCCATCAGTCAAACTCTGAATTTATATTTCTTTCTTGTTTCAGCCAAAGGGGATCTGTCGTTCTCTCTCGCTCTCTCTCTCTCTCTCTCTCTCTCTCTCGCCATCAGCTGTTCTGCAATCAATTTCTGCCTCGGCCGACCCGCTCGTACTTTTCCGCTCGATGCTACTTATGCAGCCACACACCTGTTTGTGCACCAGGCTGCGTGTTTATGGCAGATCATAATGATGAATGAATGGGGTCATCAATTAATCTGCCACTCACGGGATGAAGGTGGCTCAGCCTTTAGTCTGCAATGTACACAGTAGATCAGAACAGACATGGCGGTGTGTGTGTGTGTGTGTGAGTGTGTGTGTGTGTGTGTGTGTGTGTGTGACACGCCAGCTCCTGCACAGGACCTGAATACAGACGAGACAGATTTTACACAAGTGAAGCCAACACACACTAGTCCTCTCTCTTTCTCTCTCCCTCTCCCCCTCTCTCTCTCTCTCTCTCTCTCTCTCACACACACACACACACACACATACACACACACACACACAGGCAGCCTCCCCCTTCAAATCCACACACTCTCACATCACACTACTGTTTCGCTTTGCCTGGAGGTTGTTGCCAAGGCTCAGAACGGGCGAGTTGATTGGTCGCCTCAGCTCATCACCGTAGGAACTCACCAGTTGGATTGGCTGGTTCCATAAAGAATGTTTTCCCATCTCCTCCATCACCAACCACCGGATCCCTCATTATCGCCACACCGCTCATGCACTTTAATTAGCCTGGTTTATCAGTGGTGGGACTGCACCTATTGTAGCCGGCAAGGTGGTGTAAGGTGAACAAAGGAGGGAGGGAGGGAGGGAGGGAGGGAGGGAGGGAGGGAGGGAGGCGCCGACCGTTCTCACACATTCATATGTAAGATCATTCCGGTAAGAGATTATCAGAGCTGTATATTGATTTCCTTTTGTCTTTGCCTGGATGAGGTGGAGAGCATGTGTGTGTGTGTGTGTGTGTGTGGTGGGGGGTGTGGGGGGGGGGGGTGATGTATGCTGCAGGTGGAGCTAATATAAATGCAGCACAAGGACGTAATCATGGAGCAGAATGAAATAAAAATCTCCTGCACTCCAGCAGCAGCAACACACACACACACACACACACACACACACACACACACACACAAACACAAACACTCCCCTTGTCTGTGGTTTATATCTGTTGATAAGCACCAATGACAAAATATGTCCTCAGCCTTAGGGTGAGCATGCGTGTGTGTGTGTTTGCATGTCCCATGGTGTGTGTGTGGGTGTGTGTGTGTGTGGGTGGGTGGGTGTGTATTACTGTGAGCATGTGTGTGTGTGTGTGTGTGTGTGTGTGTGTATTGTGCCTCTGGCTCTGGGCGTGTGTGAGAGCAATGTATGTGCGCACACCTGCTCCAGTGCATGCACACACACACACATACACACACACACACACACACACACACACACACACACACACACACACACACAGAGCCACTCCCCAACCAAAGCAACATAGACCTTCCATGTGCAGGGTTCAGAGTTACTGGATATCCAGCAGAAATCTAAAGATTTTAGGTATTTGGTTCCAGAGAAGCCTCTTTCAAGGAATAGTTTCATATTTTAAATTCATAAATGTATCGTGTTTCTTGCAACCAGCATGCCACAACATGGAGGAGCCATGTTAGCAGACGAGACAGGGCCTTAAGCTATAATAATACACATTAAATGCATGTTAAATGGCCACTAGGGGGCTCTTAATCAAAACATAGAACGTGACCTTTTTGTATTATTTCATGAAGCGGTGTGGGATCATGGGAGTTGTAGTTGTTCTATATTATATAGTATTGGTATGAGGTGTTTCTAGAGAGGAGTGTATATCATGGCTGACATCTGAGATGGACTCCTGTTGAGACAGATAGATCAAATGGCTGTGATCAGACTTTGATGTAAAGGCTGCACTCCTGAAGACTCCTACTGACGTCACCGGGCCAAGATGGTCAAACTATGAAAGGGATGAAACGAAGGCCCTCAGAGTACATCCTTCAACTACTTTGACTTCCCTAAACCTACAAGTAGAACATCTGCAGCTCTAAAGACTCACCCTGTTTTACTGGAGGAGAATCACCTCGTCAACACAGAGCAACAAATCCAACCACTGTGCGAAACTCAAATAAAACAAAGCCATAAAGACACAATTAACGCAGCGGGGCAACATAATAACAGCAACAACAGCCCGGCAGCACAGGGCATAAATACATACTCCTGTCTTTAGACACTGCTTATGCTCTTCTTGGGGTCTTTTGTGAGGCTGGTGAAAACCATGGCGTGGTCGTCACGGAGACAGTCGATGCCATCTGTTTTTAGGGCTGGTCCAAGATTGGGATCCAGAGTCGGCAGCGTGCGTGGCAGCAGTCGCCTCGCTGAGAAAACGTCCGATACCATCTTTACATTGCTCCTCCAGAGAGTGGAGATGTTCTCCCTCACGTTCATCCGGTGGAGATTAGCTTCTGCTTCAACAAAGATGGGTGCAATGTTGTTCAAGAATCCAAACGTTTGCCGCGGAGCTTTGTCCGAGTGTTACCCCAGAATCGTCTCCACGGCAATTTGATTTTTGAGGGATACAAATTGTTGCTTTGAATTTCTCTTTTACATTTCGACAGCCACACGCTCCTGTGTCTCTGAGCACTTTTTATTCACACATTTAGACACGGGAATTATTTTTTTAAATATCAATATATCAGATGTATTACAGCGTTTTCCTAGTCTTATAATGAACTCTATATCGTTGTGCATTGACGGTAAACACGGGTAAACGCGTTTTTCTATTTTCACATGCCGCTGGAAAGATGTTGATTGACAGGTACGATATGTAACTCACCTGTGTGAGCCATGTTTATTTATTTCCAAGCCACTTCCTTCGCTAAAAATAAATAAACAAGCTCGAGAGCGGCAGCTAAAAAAGAGGCCAATTATTGTCTGTTTGCTGTAAGCCGCATATCTGTCACTGCGGTTACGAGGCGTCGGAGGTTCAAACGTATTCCATCATCCTTCTTTAGAGGCCGTTGGAAGGCTCTGAAGTTATTTAAAGGCTGCTGTTTTCCCCTCCATCAGCGCCGTCACCCCTGGAGTGTTTACCTCCCCGTTCACTTCTGCGCTGACAGGAAGCCGGGTTTGATAAGAGGAAACTTTTCACTCCGAAAAAGCTCTTGCACGGCTGCACCGCGTCGGCGCTAGAAAGGAGATTGATGAAACGGTACCAGAAAGAACAATTACAACGAGATGGATTAATTGATATAATGGCCTGGCAAATGTCTCACATATGGTGATGCGCTGGAGCATGAATGAAAGGAAAGAAAGAGAGGCAACCTGTAATCTGTCAGATAAAATGTGTGGAGAAAAACATGCTAATCACCAGCAACCTGACTGTGTTTCAAACCTAATCTATTATACATCCTGTCCTCAGATGTGTGTGTGTGTGTGTGTGTGTGTGTGTGTGTCAGGTGCGCACCAGTGTGTGGAACTGATTGTGTTGTTAGACCAAATTTAGCTCCATGCACGCAGCATGCTCGCTGTCGAGGAAGAGACACAGCGTTTGAGGGCCGGTGCATCCACCAATCCTCACACTGTTGCAGGGGCTGGGGGCAGGAGCAAACCCCGGCTGACGGGGTGAGAGATGGGGTGACTGTGCGGGAGCGCCGTCCCCAAATGCCCCAGAAACTGACGCCGAATTTCACCCCAGATGTCCCTGAGAACAAATGGTCCCATCTGTTTCTATGAGCAGCGCAATCCCACATGGATCCACGATGAGTTCTATCATCTCTATGAATGTAGGAGACGTCACTGGTCTGATCTTCGCTGCCTCAGCCCAAAGTTAGCAGGGTTACGGTGAGCTCAGATTCCAACTTGTGTGTAATTTTCATGAATTAATAATCACTTATGTGTTCACACTCATTAAAGGTGCAGTGTGTCAGATTCACACTAAAGATTCACCGAAATGAGTCCATTGATGTATATTCACATGATGAGCGCGTCCGCTCGACGGGGGCCGCCATGTTTTTACAGCAGTGGACCTTTACTACATTGTTTGCATTTTAATGACAACTGAAGTCGAACAAAGGTTTCCCTGCTTGCTCAGAAGGTCGAGGGTGAGGTGATGGATACAACATGCAACTCCGCCTCTAGGGGTCACCAAGTCTTACACACTGCACCTTTAAAATCTTCGACACACACAAAACCATACAAAACACAATCAAAGAATGAAAAACAGGCATATTGCTCAGTGAGAACCATCACGCAGCAAACATTTTCTATAAAGTTTGCCGGCGCTAAAACTTTAGCTGCGCAATGCGGCACCGTCACACGAAATATACCGGAGGGCGAGACAGAAAACAGCAGGACTGAGCCGGATCCGCCACGATGCGCACCACCAACACAACGCCACCGCCACCGCCCCAATCTGCTGTTTCCTGAGCCCACTGGAAGGTTCGAGCCTCTCACTGCGAGAGCGTGGCCGTGTTTTCTAAGCCTCGCTCACAGAAAACGCCTGGCCGGGGAAAAGAGGTCAGGATGGTGGTGTTGTTCGGCCCCGTGTTACAAGACAAAACACAACTGTTGACTCTTGCTTTCGGTTCTTGTTAAAAGCGTTCGGAGGCTCCGGGGTCACTGACAGCCCCTGTTCTGGGCAGGCCCGGTTTCTGGGACCGTGTCTGTCACCTTCCATTTCGGGCAGCCCCAGTCAACATGTCTCCGGGCTGCCTCGCACCGTTGTTGTGTACAGAAGGTGACCGTCTTTCCTCGCAAACTAATTTCCTCATTAGGACCACGGAGCCACTTCAAATCCCCAGACACATTCTCTCATGTCGAGTCTCCTGCTGAAAAAAAGCTGTTAGCCTCTGAATAGAAATGAGTCATCCCATCCCCGTGTTTATTTTTTGTCCTCGGTGTTTATGGTTTTCCGGTCTCCCTGACTTGCACTCCCACCAGGCAATGCTAATAAAAATAAATCTAGTTGGGTTTTTTTCCCTGACAGCATCTCATGCCCATCGCCAGCGGCAGAAACTGTTCAAGAGCACAGGATTTGATGTTTGTCGTGTCCAGCGTCAGGATGCGATGGGTTCATCTCAGGACCAGACATGATTCTCTCACTGTCACAATGATGAAGTCAGGAGGAAAAGATGCAGCGAGCAGATGTACAAGCACTAAATGATTCAACAGCGCACTGCTCAACGCTAACACCACGTTGGAGATGACGTATTAGTGAGACATGTGGTGGAGTTTGACACTGTATTCACTTTCGCACAGAACTAGAATGGCAATGAGTGGCCCGTCCCGGGCTCAAATCACACGTGATTCTGCGAGATTTCAGAGAGTGTGTGCGCTCTTATGATTTTGTGCGCTCTGATTATTATGACATTTTAAAAAATTGGTTAAACGGGCCAATTACCCGACAAGCACATTAAAGGGCCGGCACACGCGGATAGAAGTCGAATCCCTCGTTTGTGAAACGGCGTGTGTTTAATGAACAATGCCATTATCATCAGTGGCGTTGATCACAGGGTGGAATGCGCGCGGGACGACTTTACGGGAGCGCGCCGCGCCGCGCGCCGCGACACAAACACATTTGTTATTCCGCCGGTAATTTTCCTCCTATCAGCGCAATGAATGAATCAGGCCCCTCACTGTCACAGCTCAGCGCGAGCGAGCCGAGCCACCGGGCCGGGTTATTAAAGAGTGCGCGCCGCCGCCTCATTGGCCGATCTGGGCCCGGAGGACTGAATGAGATCGGACGTGTACGACTGTCCTCAACTGGTGGTTGGAGCCAGTGTTCATGGTAAAGGTGCAGTGTGTACGATTGGGTCACTTCTGGCTGTAGAAATAGAATGACATGATATGGACATTTCTACAAATCTATAATCACCCCCCCCCCCCACATTATTATTTTTTTACCATTGCTATTAAATGTGCCCATTAATGTGTATTTACATGAGGAGGGGGTCCTGTCAATGGGGGCTGCCATGTTTGAATGGCCCAGAGTGGACATACTAAACATCTTTTGAGCTTTAATGTCAGCTAAGGGCTACCATAGATTCTGCTGCATGCTCCACTGCACCACTAGATGTCACCAAATCTTACACACTGCACCTTTAATGAGATGTGTCAGTGGCTCTGCTCCTTTTATTAGAAGCAAATCTGCCACCAAGCTTCTTTTCAAATTGTATCATTGTCTACTGTGCCGGTGCCTAACTCCTCCCACTTCCTGCTTCATCCCAAAATGGGGGTCAGCAGGTGTCATTCAAGAGGCCACGCCCCTTAATTATGCGCAATTTGAAACCTTGATAGAATAGAAATAAGTGAGTTAGAAAAAGAACGTGGTTGTATCGGACTTTAACGTTTCATTCACCTCTAAAGTTGACCGTTTTAACATGGGAGTCTATGGGGACTGACAGCCTCAAGTGGCCTCCCTGGGAACTGCAAGTATTTCCACTCCCCTATGGGCCTCATCCGTCAGCCCCGGAGGTTTTTTCTCTCGGTAATAGCTCGAGTTCAAATCACCAACTTGCATGATGATGAGCATAATGTGTCCTTTAAAGCCACACGTCATTGAGAGAGCTTTTACTCATCAAAGTTGAAAAATATAGACGTAGTCGTCACTCGCATCTCTGTTTCTTTGATGATGTTTCAATTCAAAAATGCCCGGCTCATGTTTGATGACATCAGACATCGTCTCATCCTCTTCCACATCAAGGAGAGAGGGATCATTAACCAACCCACAGATTGGGACTCCCGGCTAAAAATCAGAATGAAAAATCAGGCATGGCCTCCGCCCCGAACGTCGTGTTTTCGCTCCGATCCTTGAGAAACCACACGTCGTGACAGGAGGCAAATGCCTTGATTGGACCTTGGCTCCAGCCTGAATCAGCAGAGGAGGATTTAACTCCTCCCACATCCTCGCTGAGCGAAAGAGACTGGGCCTGGTGTGGAAGAGAAGTCCCAGGCTCCTGTGAGGTTTGAGGAGGAATGGAACCTTCTCTAGTCTGGAGACACCACCCATATCTAAGTTCACATTGCCCCCCCCCCCCCTCCCCTCCCCTTGAACTCTAACACCGTGCAGCTGCCCACATGAAGCGGCGTAATTAAAGGGCTCCATGGGAGACATTTGCACAGAGTCTGATGGATGAAATCCCCAGTGAGCCACGGAGCGGAAATAGATTCTTTATTTGATCCTGCAGGCGGCTCTTCTTTAGACTCGGCTCTCCACATCACCTCAGCGCTCATGTTCTCATGCAGGACTCTTTGTACTTTGTACCATGAACCGGTGGAGGCAGCGAGGCGTCCGCGTAATGAGGTCCAAAGTAAAGGTGTGTGTGTGTGTGTGTGTGTGTGTGTGTGTGTGTGCACATTCTGTTGCTTCTTTAGGACCGATTCCAACTCAACCGCCCTGCCGACTGTGGCGCAGGTGTTGGAGCAGGTTGTCCACTAAGCAGAGGGTCAGTGACTCAATTCCTGTCTCCTCCATCGTGTTATTGAGCAAGAGACTACTACATCCGCAGACCCGGTCCTGATGAAGACTGCTGCACAAAGCCGCACTTTGTGTGTGTGTGTGTGTGTGTGTGTGTGTGATATTAAAATGAAGGTACACCCTGCATTATTCAGACGAACCTGTCTCCTTTGCTCTCTCTCTCTCTCTCTCTCTCTCTCTCTCTCTCTCTCTCTCTCTCTCTCTCCTCATATAACCCCTCTCATTTCAAATCTCTCCATCTCCATCTCTAACTGTGTGTTTTGAAGATTTGTTTACACTCTAACCTTTGAGGTATCACCATCACAGATCTGCACCATTTGTGAGCCTTCATCTTTCATACACACCTTGCACACACACACACACACACACCGTTTGTGAATTATTGGATCGCCGGAATCTTCAATTATGCATGAATGCAACTTGAAGGCTTTAATCAAATAAATGTGACGAGTCTTTCATGGTGTTATTTGTCGTCGTCTTCATGGAGGAAGGAGCAGAAGCTCTAATGAAAGCGGCACCTGGGCTTTAAGTAACTGCCTTATCTTCATGAGGGAAGCTCTCCCTCGTGTGATGTTATCCATCTGCTTTATATGTCCGCACACACACACACACACACACACACACACATCGAGTTGTACGTGCATGTGCGTGTCTTTGCTAGGCAAATAGATTTTCTTCTCCCCTCTGTACCAAAAGAATTATATTCCAGGTCTATTAAAATCCCAGCCCTGTAATCCACTGTGCCACTGTGGGTTTATAAAAAGGATTGGATTAAATCAATCAGTCTGCTACACTTTGGTTTCCTTTGGAATGATGCAAGTGCTCCGTGGATGAAAACAGAGACAGCTTTCCAAGGACGGAGCTGATGCCTGTGTGCATGCAGGAGGGATACGTAGCACAACAACAGATGTCTAGGAATTAAAGAGCATCGCATTAAAGCCAATTACTGCTCACTATTATGGATAAGTAGCTGTCATCAATGGGATATATAGGAAGTCGTCTGAGTGGATCGGGCACATTTTGAATTTTAAATCCGATTTGCACCATCATGCGGCGAAATTGTTTTGACGCACACACCACATGTCCCTTATCATGGAGGAGGCCCATTAACATTTATCCATTTTTAATTTCGGAAACTGTACCTCGACCTGCCAGCAGGGGGCCAAACAGATGTGGTACTTTATAGCTTGACTTGTGGGTGGCTGTAATGTCTTCCATCACCATGTGCATCTGTGCGCCCTTTGTTAGATCATTTTTTTTAAAGATTACAGCTGAAAAGTAGGTTATTTAGAATTCGTAATCAAAATACTCTCATTTCATGTATTATTTCACTCCCAGTGATGCGTAAACATAAAAGAGGTCTCTGTGCATCAGCAGCTGAGGGGGCTGAAGCACTGTCTGTTCCCAGTTGTGCCTTATGTCAACATCTGATCAAAGCAGCGCCAACATGCATGCACACACATACACACACACACACACACACACACACACACACACACACACACACAAAAGCATACATAAAAAATGCACACACATGCATGCTCGGGGTTGCTTAGTACACCCGCAGGGTATTGAGTAAGCCTTCTTCTTGATGTTCCCACTGATCGTTACATTTATTGCATCAGTAGAAAATCCTAAATAAACCTTTTAACAGGCTTCTCCACAGTTATGCAGTAAATAGGCTTCTTATCCTGGAGGCCACTGGGTTTATCTCGGTCTACAAAGCCGACAATAGTGCGACTTTTTGTGGTGTCGCGCTGCAAAATAGCAGCAAGAAAAAGTGTTTTAATCGCGGTCACGTCGCATTTTACAGATTTTCCGTAAAACCCATCATTGAACACAGCAACTGACATGCATGACTTACTTTCATCCATATTTGATATGCTGATTCATGCATTTTATGCGTCTGCTTTTGTTTGTTTATCATTTTCAATCTGTCAACCCCCGGTGATGGACTGGTGACCCGTCCTGGATGTACCCTGCCTCTCCTTGCAGCTGGGATTAGATCCAGTTCCCCCATGACCCTCAGTTGGTATAGATAATGGAGAATAGATGGATGGGTGGTATAACTATTCCGTCCCTCAGTGCAGGGAGTGTGATGTAAACATTAACTCACACATATGTCAGTGAAGAAAAGGCTTAGCTGTGATTAATAACATGAATTATAATTACACACACACACACACACACACACACACACACACACACACATATATATATATATATTCTATGAATGACATGTCTGAAGGTTAACATTCAGGTGACCTTGTCATACATTGTTTTTATTATAGTTTTTTTTATCATAGATTAAATGTCTTTTCAATTTTTTCCAATATATTTTTTTCTGTCTGTCTTCTCTGTTTTGTTTACTATGAAATATATTTGTTTAAATTTAAAAAATCTTCCACCTTTTTAGGTTTCCATTTTTGCTTCATTTATACATTATATATTCATTCATTGTTATTATTGTCATCATTATTATTACTGTTATTATAATTATTATTACTGTTGTTGTTGTTATAGTTATTATTGTTACTATTATTATCATTATCATCATGAGCCATGCTCCTTTAAAAGAGCCCAGAAAGGTGGAAACAAGTCATTCAAGTCCAAAATAACCTGCAGTGGTAAGAACTACCGTAGAGAATGAATGGGAAAGGATGAGAGTGAAACGGGGAAACAGCGCTCCCCAAATCCCGTTAGTGGCCAAGTACGACACCCGTAGTGGTAAGAACTACCATAGAGAATGAATGGGAAACGATAAGAGGAGTTAAGGACTACAATACATGTGTCGCTCGCGCCGGTAAGAAGAGCCAATCAGCGACCAGTTTGTCATTGGCAAAGCGTCCAATCAGTGACGGCCTCTGCAAAGGAGGTGCGAAGTACCGGCTCGTTCGTCCCGTCTCTTCCCGTAGAAGTTAACGTTGTTGTTATTCGTCTTAATGTTGTTGTGATTTGCACTTCTCGGCCACCGTACTCACCGGACAGCGATTCAAAGTGTCAGTTTAGTGAAGAATAAAACTTTAAACTGCAAAGAAGTGAATAAATGTTCTGTACCTTTGCGGAGGAGCTGGAGACGAACCTTCATGGGAGATAGAACTCACCTGAAATCAGGAGAACCGGGAGAACCAGGGGAACCGGGAGAACCAGGAGAACCTGGAGAACCACGAGAACCTGGAGAACCTGGCGGAACGCGAGTGTGAATGAGTCACGAAGTCTCACGATGAAGAGACAAACGTGGAGATGTAAGATCGCGTTCCCGTCCGTGTGGAGCAGTGCAGCTGCTCAGCTGATCAATCAGGCCAATCACAGGAAGTGGAGGCAGCTGCTGGAGCTTCCACTTCCGGTCGCTTTCCCAGATCAGTGTTATTATTATTATTTTCCTTTCTCTCCCTGTTCATTTGCTTCTATGTTAATAAAATACATTTGGCACCAGCTATAAATGATTCACCCTTTTAAAAATGTTAGACTTTATACTATGACGTTTTGACCAATAAAAAATGAGTAAAATAAGGCAGAAAAAAATGTCAAAGTATAATAAAGTTTAGAAATTCTCAAAGTATATTAAAGTAAAAAAAGGGTTATGCTATAGTAAGGTAAAAAAAAGTTAGAATATAGTATGGCAATAAAAAAGGGCAGCATTGTAAGGTTCAAATAAAAGTCAGTCATAGAAATAGATGATCATAGTACAGTACGGTAGTAGATCATAGTACAGTACGGTAGTAGATCGTAGTACAGTACGGTAGTAGATCGTAGTACAGTACGGTAAAAGTAGATCGTAGTACGGTACAGTAGTAGATCGTAGTACAGTACGGTAGTAGATCGTAGTACAGTACAGTAGTAGATCGTAGTACAGTACAGTAGAAATAAAGAGTGGAAATATGAGTAGTTGCAGGTTGAACCACTTTTTATTGCACGAATC
>JAFBJT010111402.1:17806-30269 GCA_016785325.1 Chascanopsetta lugubris | reverse complement strand
AAGCACATAAAAACACACAAACACACACTCAGACGCACACACACACACACACACAAAGACACACAGATGTACATATTAACACACACAGACACACATTTAAACACACACAGACACACATTTAAACACACATAGATACACACATAGACACAGACACACATATGGACACACACACATACACAAACACACACACACAAAGACACACAGATGCGTATATAAACACACACACACATATAGACACTTTCAGATACATACATAGACACAGACACACATATAGACACACACAGATGCACATACAGACACACACAGATGCACATATAACACATATAGACACACAAATAGACACACTCAGATGCACATATAAACACACATAGATAGACACAGACACAGACACACATACAGACACACTCAGATACACACAGACACAGACACACATATAGACACACACAGACGCACGTATGAACACATACAGATACACACATAGACACATTCAGACACACATATAAAGGACACACAAAGTCGCACAATATATGAAACACAGACGTATATAAACAAACAAAGACACACACAGACACAGACACATACAAAGACACAGAGACACACCTATGGACACAGACACACATACACACACACACACACACCATCAAAATATACTATTTCATATATATTTATATGACAAACACAGACACACATATAAAGGACACACAAAGTCGCACAATATATGAAACACAGACGTATATAAACAAACACAAAGACACACACAGACACACAGACACATTGTATACTCTTGTATATATAAATACACAAACACACACACACACACACACACACATAGAGACACACACACACATACACAAAGACACACATAGACACATACATATATATGTATATATACATATATGTATATACATATACATACACACACACACACACACAAAGACACACAGATGCACATATAAACACACATGCGGCTGGCGCAAGACGAACAGCAGAGTATAGCATGTCTTTTTTCACCACCTTTTGGATGAAAAAACTATCATAAAATGGTATGTCATTTTTTACGAATTTTGGTATGAAAAAAATCATATAAAATTAGTTTGTCGTTTTTGGATGAAAAGAACGGCAGAGTATAGTATGTTGTTTTTGATTGAAAAAACGTCTTTTTTTAACGAATTTTGGTATAAAAAAGGAATAGATTGGTTTGTCGTTTTTAGATGAAGAGAATGGCAGAGTATAATGTGTCGTTTTTGGATGAAAAAAACGACATACTGTCGTATGTTGTTTTTTTCATCCAAAATGCGGTAAAAAACAATATACTATACTATAGTATGCCGTTTTTTTAATCAAAAAGGGGTAAAAACGAAATAATGTATTATGCCTTTTTTTCATCCAAAAAGTGGTAAAAAAAGACATTCTATACTATGCCGTTTTTATCCAAAAAGTTCTAATTAACGACATACTATATTATGCCGTTTTTTTCATCCAAGAAGTGATACAAAAAAGAAACACTATACGATGCCATTTTTTTTCATCCAAAAACAACATATCCTACTATGCCGTTATTTTAATCCAAAAAGTGGTAAAAAAACGACACACTATACAATGTAAAGTTCGTTATTTTCAAGTCCTTATTCATATTTTTCTCTGAGTTTGAAGGCGTCGCCTTGGAAAAATAGCCATAATTGCGACAGTAACCCAAAGGTGACTTTGTTGATGATGATACCTACTATCTATTGTGTAAATTTCAGACAGATTTGGTTGTGGAATTTAGAGAAATTTCAATGTAAAGTTCGCTATTTTCAAATCCACGTTCGTCTTTGCTCTGAGTTTGAAGGCCTGTCCTTCGAAAAATAGCCATATTTGCAACAGTAACCCACTCGTGACTTTGTTCATGGTGATGCCTACTATCTATACTGTACATTTCAGACAATTTGATGGTGGAATTTAGAGAAATTTCAATGTAAAGTTTGCTATTTTCAAGTACACATTCGTCTATATGTGTTTCTGAGTGTGTCTGAGTGTGTCTATATGTGTGCCTGTGTCTATGTGTGTATCTGAAAGTGTCTATATGTGTGTCTGTGTGTGTTTATATGTGCATCTGTGTGTCTTTGTGTGTGTGTGTTTATGTGTGTGTCTGAGTGTGTCTGTGTGTGTTCATATGTGCATCTGTGTGTGTCCATATGTGTGTCTGTGTCTATGTGTGTGTGTATCTGTCTGTCTGTCTGTCTCTAAGTATGTATGGGTGTGTCTATGTGTGTTTATATGTGCATCTGTGTGTGTCTATATGTGTGTCTGTGTCTGTGTGTATCTGAAAGTGTCTATATGTGTGTCTGTGTCTATGTGTCTATCTCTGTGTGTCTATATTTGTGTCTGTATGTGTTTGTATGTGCATCTGTGTGTGTTTGTGTGTGTGTGTGTGTCTGTCTCTAAGTGTGTATAGGTGTGTCTATGTGTGTGTGTATGTGTGTGTGTATGTGTGTGTGTGTATATATATATATATATATATATATATGTCTATGTGTGTCTGTGTGTCTGTGTCTATATGTGTGTGTGTGTGTGTGTGTGGTATGATATTAAGTAAGATATCAAAATGAAGTCATAATGATGTCATACAACAGTATAAATCTTTAAAAAAGCATTATAAAGTCAGAATACAGTAAATAGTCACCCACATATAAGTACACATGTAACTTGATATACTGACATCAGCCAGCATTGTAAACAAACAGAGAAAAAACTTTTCAATGCTCAGAAAAGGTTCTGAAACTCTTTAAAAGCATAAAAAGTGCTGATCTACAGTGTAAAGTCATGAGTCTGGCTTGCATTTGACTGATAAAAGTAAAAGTCATTGATAAAATGTGAAATCTAATCTGTCCTCCTATTCCTGGTTTCATTCACTCCTGAGCCATGAATGAATGGGAAACGATACCGGCTGGCAATATTCAAGAATATTACCACAGATATTAATCAATAGTTCCGTGACCTTACACCCTAAATTTACCAAACATATAGACTAATGGTGTTAAAACAGTTTTAAAAAAAAACATGCTTTAATTTTGAGGAAATCTTCATATTTAAGGATATCAAATCAAATCTATCTGCAATTTACAGTATAGATAGTAGACATCACCATGAACAAAGTCATTATTGGGTTACTTTTGCAATTATGGATCGTTATCGAATGAGAGGCCTTCAAACCCAGAGAAAATCTCCAAAATTAAAATTGAGATGATTGATGATTTCATAATTGAATGAGATTAGGTGTACTGAGATTCATGATTCAATACCTCCTAATATTTGACGATTCCAAGAAAGATATTAACAAACAAAGCAAACATGTGGGCATCTTATTTTGAAAGCAGAGGTGAAATATGTGTTCATTAACGCTGTTTGCGTTTTTTTTCACCATACAGGCATCAATAGGCGCACGCTGAAATTGACGGTGCGGCTGACACGGCGGCCCTGTTGACGGCGGCTGGCGAATTGTGGGCTCACTTGACACCAGTAGAGAGACGGGAGCTCTGCTAAACCGGATGTGACGACATGTTTGTTGTGAAGCTGTACTACAGGAAAAGGCACCAAGCAAAGCTCAGTGGTTTGTGCCTGCATGATTTTTTAGCACACTGTAATACCACAGTCATTGACTGTTATGGTCTAACCAGCATCCGATATCCAGACCTCAAAGGGGAATTACACTGTGTTGTTATTGACGGAGCAGCCAGCGAGTGTTCGTGAACGATGTCCAACCGCCTGGCCTTTCATACTCAGTTGGCTTCCATCATGGAGGACCTGGCCAACGCCGCCGTGGCGGAGATCTGTAAGCTCGTGGACGATGACTATGCCTTGGTGAGTTTACAGATGTCCCAATGTCAGAGAGAGAACAAAGCCCTGAAGAGGAAAATACATCTGCTGGAGCGAAAGCTGGTGAGAGGGTACGCCGAGAGGTGGCTCCGCGAGAGCGGCACCAACAGCTACAGACCCAGGGTGCAGATCGTCACCGGCGACAGGCGCCGGGACTCCTCACCCCCCGCCGGTAACAAGCTCCGTTTCGTCTGTGTGGTACCGAAACAAACACTATCTCAGGACTCTGCATAAACATCGGAACAATGGCGCTTCACAGTCTTAGTGCCATCGTACCAATTGGGTCTGATACTTTTGTCACTGTTACACAATAATAATTCACAATATCATCCAACTGACTCACGTTTGCACACGAAGCTATGACACGTCTAGTCCTGAATTGTCAACATAAATTCCTTGCAGAGGGCACCAGTTATTCATTTTCATAGACAAAGTGTACCTGTCATTGTCACTAGTTTGACTAGTGCCATTCACAGTAATAACCAGTTAAACTTCACTTTCACTGTGTGAAAAAGTGTCACTGCTGAATGTAGTCACATTAGTCTGGCCTAAAGCTAGATTATAAAAGAGAATGTTTGAATTCTCACACAGAAGTGAAAACTATTCCAACGGCTTCTTAAAGACATGTAAATGTCAATAAAGCTGCTTTGTGTCGTGCACTATACTCAAGAGTGTCTCTTCAGGATCAATACCAATGTTTGACCAAGTGCCCCTTGAATCTCCTTCATTTTAAAGATGCACTGTGTATGACTTGGCGTAGTTGCGTCCTGCAGCTGAATTCCATTCCCCAGCTCCCTTAAAACATTGCCCACATCAATTCCAATCCTTGCACACATAATGCTTGTATTTCCTCTCATATACTTCCAGTGTTTTCATTACTAAGCACACATTCATCTGTTTTTTTGTGCAGATCAGGTGTTTGAGCGACAGATGGATCTCACCCTGTGGTCTGACAAAGATGCCACTGGGGACACCGGCAACCAGCCAGTCCATTCTGACAACATCCAGAGTCAGGTAAGCACCATGTGAGGGGGTCAGGGTGACGGGGAATGATTTGAGCTGAAGACATTTGAGTAGAGCTCAATGCAGAGGTGAAAGTTTGAACAGATGTTGACCAACAAACGCGCAGTTACAGTATTTCACTGCAACAGCACAAAACAGATTCATTATATTCAGGTCATGACAGCTGAGGGATGCAAATCAAATGCTGGAGTGCTGTGTGCATAGAATGAGCAATGGTGTATTTCAATATTCCTTAAAGGGGATCTATTATGGTTTTCCTCACTTTTGGAGTTAAACACACTGTTGAAGTGTAGAAGCATCACTAATAAACCGGTCAAACCTGCATAAAATGACCTAAACGCATGTTTGAATAATTTGACAAAGACGGTGGCGTCCATCGTCAATGGAGTTCGTTGTTATACCGTGGAAGAATTTAGTCTGTAAGGGCTCATGGACTAATGAGCTTTGGGTTAGTGCAAGACCTCAGAATTGTCCGTGTTAAAGAGACAACCGTTGTCATGTCCGAGGTAAATGACACGCTTTTACCTCACTGTGTCCCATGGTGCTGCTTATTTTCTTGCGTTTGACTAACATATGTTGGTGTCTGCTGGACACATTTGTTTCAAACAAACTATATTTTAAGCCTGGAATCCACTCTGATTTTCTTTGGTTTCTGTTAGCCTCATGGCTAGCTCAGGTTAACATGTCATAGCACAGTGGGACTTGGAACCAAGCAGTCTAATATCTCTATCTGTAATCAATTCAGTGTAATTGTACTCTTAGAAGGCCATGGTGTTTTTTCACCATCATCCCCCTCCTTCGAAACTACAGAAAGTATGTGTGAAATACGGCAACATGGATTTTATATTTATATATCTTATTTCAAAAGTCCTGGCATGTGTTCACATGTGTACGGTTCGGATGGTCCTCTTTCATATTCCGGGTCAGACTCCAGCTTGAACATATACGGACGTACGCTTATGTTCATCTGTTAAAATCGCTTAAATTTCCTTGCAATGTTTATGTTTTGCAGCGCAGGCTGCCGGCTGAGAGCTTCCTTTGAGGGTGAAACGTGCTTGCTTTGAAGGCGGGACTAACCTACATTTTCAGCCAATCTGGGATTGCCGACTGATCAGCCAATCAGGAGATAATGAGGTTTTAAGAGGGGGGGGGGTTAAAAAAACTCCTGTCTCTCCCTAGGAAGGAATTCCTGAGTTTTACGAGGGCTTGTTTAAAAAACCAAAGCGTTTCTGAGACTATGAACGCAGTTTATCATCATAATAGAGGCTAAAGAACAAACAGAAAGCCCATTAAATGGCCATAATAGGTCCCCTTTAAGAAAACTCCCCTTCACAGTTAAAGCTGTCGCAGCATGAATATATATATACACGTCTTTTCTCATGCAATGCAACATTCCCCTGTTGTGCAGCTTCAAGATGTGGAACTTTTGGAACCAGGTGTCATGCTGGTGAAGGAGGAGAACGTGGAAGCCAATGTGTCTTGTACTGAGGAAATGGAGGACATACTTCCTGTTAAAGATAATGGTGAGTATGGACAATACTGTAACTTGTTCTTATTAGTCTTTTTTTGTTAGAATGAGTCTGACAAAGGAAAACTGTGCCTTGGACACTCAGGTCTCTTTTCTGACTTATATATTCATATTTGTATTTAGACATAATAATAGTGCTGATTAATAAATCTAAAATATGAGAAGATTGAATTCTCATTTATATGATGTATAACTATATTATTCATGTCCCAAAATACTCTACCTGTGGTTGACAGTATTGGAGTTTCATCTGTGAAGCCTTATGACCTCCTTTTGTCAACCTTTTGAATATTGCAGTTCTTCGTTGATGATGAGCAGATCATCAAGTCATCAACATATTGCATCAGTGTAATATTTATTATGAAGCCTTCAAGAGCTTGTCACATCAAGATTTTACTGTATTGTTTGTACTTCAGGAGGAGTCCTAAATCATTTAGCAGTGATGGTCAGAATTGGGATCTGGGTCTGATACTTTTGTCACTGGTACACAATAATAATTCACAATATCATCCAACTGACTCACGTTTGCACACGAAGCTATGACACATCCAGTCCTGAATTGTCAACATTAGTTCCTTGCAGAGAGCACCAGTTATTCATTTTCATTGAGAAAGTGTACCTATCATTGTCACTAGTTTGACTAGTGATCATTTTACCTAAGTACTGTATCTAGTATTACTACTGTAACTAGTGCCATTCACAGTAATAACCAATTAAACTTCACTTTCACTGTGACAGAATCAATACCAATGTTTGACCAAGTGCCCCTTGAATCTCCTTCATTTTAAAGATGCACTGTGTACGACTTGGCATAGTTGCATCCTGCAGCTGAATACCATTCCCCATCTCCCGTAAAAGATTGCCCACATCAATTCCAATCTTCGCACACAGAATGCTTATATTTCCTCTCATATACTTCCAGTGTTTTCATTACTAAGCACACATTCATCTGTTTTTTTGTGCAGATCAGGTGTTTGAGCGACAGATGGATCTCACCCTGTGGTCTGACAAAGATGCCACGGGTGACACAGGCAACCAGCCAGTCCATTCTGACAACATCCAGAGTCAGGTAAGCACCATGTGAGGGGGGCAGGGTGACGGGGAATGACTTTGAGCGGAAGACATTTGATTAGAGCTCAATGCAGAGGTGAAAATTTGAACAGATGTTGACCAACAAACGCGCAGTTACTGTATTTCACAGCAACAGCACAAAACAGATTCATTATATTCAGGCCATGACAGCTCAGGGCTGCCAATCAAACACTGGAGTGCCGTGTGCATAGAATGAGCAATGGTGTATTTAAATATTCCTTGAGAAAACTCCCCATCACAGTTAAGACTGTAGTTGCATGGATATATATAAACACACCTTTTCTCATGCAATGCAACATTCCCCTGTTGTGCAGCTTCAAGATGTGGAGCTGTTGGAGCCAGGTGTCATGTTGGTGAAGGAGGAGAACGTGGAAGCCAACGTGTCGTGTACTAAAGAAATGGAGGACATACTGCCTGTTAGAGATAATGGTGAGTATAGACAGAATACCATAACTTGTTCCTATTAGTCTTTTTTGTTAGAATGAGTCTTACAAAGGAAAACTGTGCTTTGGACACCCAGGCTCTTTTCTGAGTTATATTTTCATATTTGTATTTCAACTTGATAATAAAGGACGTCTTTTGGTTTAGAATGGATGGTAAGCCAATTGACAAGGGACCATCTGCAAAGTGCAGCACCATGAGGTCAAATTCAATCACTCAGCTTTGACCTCAACACCAAAATCACCATAATTACAACAGACCCCATGCTGCTCACAAGCTACACTCACTTTGCAAAAGTAAACCATTTTCTACGTTTAAGGAAGTATCATTGCAAATGAATCTAATCACTTGCAGTAATAGATCCACCCTCATTCACCCCAGGGTCACCATATTCACCTGATATAATCACTACAGCAATCACTAATCACTGAACTTTATCATTGGCAATATTCAATAATATTGACTACGTATATTAATCAATAGCTCTGTGGCCTTACACCCTAAATTCACCAAACATATAGACACATGGTGTTAAAACAGTTTTTTAAAATAAATGATGCTTTCATTTTGAGGAATTATTCATATTTTAGGAAATTAATTACAGCTCTGCCCCATAAACCTTAAGATCAACAAATTCACCCAACATATCTTCCTATGTCTCCTCATAATGTTACTACTCACTTTGTAGAGAATTAACCAAGCTTTAATTTGAGAATTTAAAAAAATATATTTTACAGTTATTGATCAATATGTCTGACAACTACTATAGGGTTCACTGGACACATAGTCTGCTGATGAGGGCCCCCCTCGTGGTGGGCCCCGGGTACTCAGTGCCCCTGGTTACGCCCCTGGTTACAACTATTTCTCTGTCGCGTACATATCACTGTCACAGTGGTTTTGTAGTGAGCCATTTAGGATTTTGATTAAATGTATCTATTTATTACTTTATGATCTGTGAATCTGTCATTAAACCTTTGGTTTTCCTATTGTTTGACTCAGTTAGATTCTGAAGGTATTCTGACATGAGTTTTACTTTGAATACAGTTCACAAATTGGATGTTCATAGATGAGTTTTAAGATCAATTGTTTCAAATATGTTTTCATCACACGTTTCACCCCCACATTAGTACACACCCCCACATTTTTTGACAACCACTATCACTGAGTATTTTAAATCTGTACGTAGCCTGAATATACTTGAGCGCGCCTGTCAATGATGGCATCACGGCCACTTGTCTCGTAGCCTAAAGCTAGATTATAAAAGAGAATGTCTGAGCTCTCACATAGAAGTGATAACTATTCCAACGGTTACTTATAGACATGAAAATGTCAATAAAGCTGCTTTGTGTCATGCACTATATTCAAGAGTGTCTCTTCAGCATCAACACCAATGTTTGACCAAGTGCCCCTTGAATCTCCTTCATTTTAAAGATGCACTGTGTATGACTTGGCATAGTTGCGTCCTGCAGCTGAATACCATTCCCCATCTCCCGTAAAAGATTGCCAACATCAATTCCAATCCTTGCACACAGAATGCTTGTATTTCCTCTCATATACTTCCAGTGTTTTCATTACTAAGCACACATTCATCTGTTTTTTGTGCAGATCAGGTGTTTGAGCGACAGATGGATCTCACCCTGTGGTCTGACAAAGATGCCACTGGGGACACAGGCAACCAGCCAGTCCATTCTGACAACATCCAGAGTCAGGTAAGCACCATGTGAGGGGGTCAGGGTGACGGGGAATGATTTGAGCTGAAGACATTTGATTAGAGCTCAATGCAGAGGTGAAAGTTTGAACAGATGTTGACCAACAAACGCGCAGTTACTGTATTTCACAGCAACAGCACAAAACAGATTCATTATATTCAGTCATGACAGCTGAGGGCTGCCAATCAAATGCTGGAGTGCCGTGTGCATAGAATGAGCAATGGTGTATTTCAATAGTCTTTAAGAAAACTCCCCTTCACAGTTAAAGCTGTAGCTGCATGGATATATATAAACACACCTTTTCTCATGCAATGCAACATTCCCCTGTTGTGCAGCTTCAAGATGTGGAGCTGTTGGAACCAGATGTTATGCTGGTGAAGGAGGAGAACGTGGAAGCCAATGTGTCGTGTACTAAAGAAATGGAGGACACATTTCCTGTTAAAGATAATGGTGAGTATAGATAGAATACTGTAACATGTTTCAATTAGTCTTTTTTTGTTAGAATGAGTCTTACAAAGGAAAACTGTGCTTTGAACACTCAGGTCTCTTCTCTGACTTATATTTTCATGTTTATATTTAGACATGATAATAGTGCTGATTAATAAATCTAAAATATGAAAAGATCCAGGCAATGTAGGTGGGTTTGTGCAACGTATTGGTAGTGTAATGACTCTTGCAAATGATCCAGGTTTTAATTTGCCTAGATTCTCAATGGCACTGATGTAAACAGGTTACCAGTGTTGCATTGTAACTAGGCCCCATGGTGGTGTTGTTTCTACTTCCTGGTTGGCCTTCCTTGCATGTTCCATGTTGGCTTACCTGAATGTGGATTAACTACTTGAAGGCAAATGTGTTAATTGTTTGATTTAAGTAGTCCTAGGTATACCTGCTGGTTTGATTGTTGTTCTATTACTTAAACTATCATAGACATGATGCCATTAGCGATGCAGGAAGAAGATGTATCTGTTTATTTTACACCATAATTTTCCCCATGTTGTCTCCATGAAGGGGTGATCGACCATGTCCATCAGACTGGAGTTAGTGGACAGAGACTGCAGCTTGAAGAGAGTATCCAGAAACAGACCCAACACAGCAGGACCAGGTCTACAGGCAACAACTTCAGCAGCAGCAGCAGCAGCAGCAGCAGGGGAGTGGAGGTCAGTGACTGCTCTCCTCTTCTTGACTGTGAACTCAGTAACTCTGTTGAGGATAAAGACTCCCTTCAAGAGACACTACTCCCACAACAGTGTATGAATGACAGCAGCAGCGACTCCCAATTTGACCTTTTGTGTGACGGTAAAAGTACAGACTCATTGGTTGAGAAGTTGCTTGATGCTGCCTCGGCGGTCGAAGCGGAAAGAAAGAAACTGTCCTGTTCATATTTGATGGCAGCCGTTGATTTCCCATTCATGAAAGTTTGAACAGATGTTGACCAACAAACACGCAGTTACTGTATTTCACAGCAACAGCACAAAACAGATTCATTATATTCAGGCCATGACAGCTCAGGGCTGCCAATCAAACACTGGAGTGCCGTGTGCATAGAATGAGCAATGGTGTATTTCAATATTCCTTAAGAAAACACAATTAAAGCTCTAGCTGCATTATTATATATAAACACACCTTTTCTCATGCAATGCAACATTCCCCTGTTGTGCAGCTTCAAGATGTGGAGCTGTTGGAACCAGATGTTATGCTGGTGAAGGAGGAGAACGTGGAAGCCAATGTGTCGTGTACTAAAGAAATGGAGGACACATTTCCTGTTAAAGATAATGGTGAGTATAGATAGAATACTGTAACATGTTTCAATTAGTCTTTTTTTGTTAGAATGAGTCTTACAAAGGAAAACTGTGCTTTGAACACTCAGGTCTCTTCTCTGACTTATATTTTCATGTTTATATTTAGACATGATAATAGTGCTGATTAATAAATCTAAAATATGAAAAGATCCAGGCAATGTAGGTGGGTTTGTGCAATATTTTAACTTGCCTTGCTTCTGATTGGCACTGATGGAAACGTATCTGATGGTTTATGGTGCAAATTTTCCTCAGTCCCAATAAACGAGAAGTTATAAGGCTAGTTACCAGCGTAGCATTGTAACTAGGCTCCATGGTGGTTGTTTCTACTTCCTGGTTGGCCTTCCGAGCATGTTCATGTTGGCTTACCTGAACGCGGAAGGCAAATTTGTCAATTGCTTGATTTAAATAGTCCTAGGTATACCATCATTTTTCACCCTAATTTTCCCCATGTTGTCTCCATGAAGGGGTGATCGACCGTGTCCATCAGACTGGAGTTAGTGGACAGAGACTGCAGCTTGAAGAGAGTATCCAGAATCAGACCCAACACAGCAGGACCAGGTCTACAGGCAACAACATCAGCAGCAGCAGCAGCAGCAGGGGAGTGGAGGTCAGTGACTGCTCTCCTCTTCTTAACTGTGAACTCAGTAACTCTGTTGAGGATAAAGACTCCCTTCAAGAGACACTACTCCCACAACAGTGTATGAATGACAGCAGCAGTGACTCCCAGTTTGACCTTTTGTGTGACGGTAAAAGTACAGACTCGTTGGTTGAGCAGTTGTTTGATGCTGCCTCAGCGGTCGAAGCGGAGAGAAAGAAACTGTCCTGTTCATATTCGATGGCAGTTGTTGATATCCCATCAACCTCGTCCGGTGTCAATGGCTGGGCTCAGTACAGTTCGGGTCACCGAATTGGCACCAAGCGAAGACTCCTCCCCTGTAGCTACTGTGGCAAAGCGTTTGATGGTCCAAAGAAGCTGGAGATCCATGAGCGTATCCACACGGGGGAGAGGCCGT
>JAFBJT010111402.1:3980-17389 GCA_016785325.1 Chascanopsetta lugubris | reverse complement strand
ACACCTCTGTGTTGTGAAATTGCCTTGTCACACAAAAAGGCGTCATTATTGAGATAGATCACCCCATTCTATTCCATAACTAAACTCTGCCTCAGCTTACCGTCCACTGGCACCTGCCATCCAGGCTGGGCTGTCACATGCACTCTGACTCAGGCTTTGTCTGCTCAAAGGATACAGCGCTGTCTCGAGTTGGTTTGGTATGACAGTGTGATGCCACAAAGAGGTCAAAGGGCTGCAGAAAGGGTAACTATGAGCGCAAACATACACAATAATCTTGATAATAACTCTGATTGCAGAGCAGGGGTGTCAAACTCATTTTAGTTCAGGGGCCACATAGGGCCACCAAATTCGATCTCAAGTGGGCCAGACCAGTGAAATCACAGCATTATGACCTATGAACAACAACTTCAAATGGTCCCCTTTGTTCAAGCATAAACAAGTATAAGTACAGTTGAAATTTGAATGAAAATACAAAAAAATAAATAAACTGGTTACGAAATGAAAATGGAACTAACATTAACAAATTACAAGCTTTTATTTTACATTTTGCAAAATCATGCCACAGGCCAGATTGGACCCTTTGGCGGAACGGTTCTGGCCCGTTGGCCATATGTTTGACACCCATGTTGGAAAGTAGCAACTGTCTAAAACACAATGATGCACCTGAGATCCACTGAGCCTTTCACTCAGAGACAAGTAGCACAACTCCCATTTTTGATGAAGTCTTCTATATCTGTCCACAATCGTTGCAGGATCAAGAGGTGATCTTCTTTCGCAAAATAGTAAAGCAAAAGTTGATCAATGGTGAACCAAGCACATTGAAGACTGAATCAATGTGCCATCTGACAGAATGGATGTTTTGTGCCCATTCATAAATGCATGCATCCATCCACCCTGTGCCACTTGTCTGACCAAGCAAGTTAAACTAGACCCCCCCTTCCCTGGGGGGTTTCAAGGCCTGGTTACTTAGGCTGAAATGTATACAGCCAGTCAGAGGCAGTATGAACAATGCAATAATCTTGAAGTCTGTGCTAGGCAGGTGAACAGAAAGCTAGAAACTCAGCCAAAAGCAAAGCAGAGACATGGGGATCACTGAGGAGTAGTAGAGAAACACAGATGAAATTGAATTAAATTAAATGCAGAGGTAAACACAAACATAGTGGTAGACATTCTTAGATAAACCTACTGTGGGGAAAGAAGATGCGGTCCGAAATGAATGCATATAGATAATCCAAAGTGTCCCAAAACAAGTCTCGAGAGTCTATGGCAAGTGGAAGTCCATGACAACATGACTTGATGACACAGAGGTTTGGTAAACACCCAGGTTTGTTCCTCTGGTTGAATCGGTCTGAACTGTGTTTTGAACAAAGAAGGAGTTTCCTTCAAATCCTGGAATTTGTCTCTCTTGGGGGTGAATCTAATCCCCATACAGGAAATTCACTTCACAGGTGTGTCCACCACAGGGTTCATTTGACTACCACCAGAAACCACTTTCATGACAACTTCACACAGCGATATCCACATTGGAGATTTTCGAACTCCGCACCAGTTCGAAGACTGGGAGATTGCATGAAGAGAATTTCCCAAGGTGAGACTAAATGATCTTGAAGATGTAGCCCTACTTGTTA
Source organism: Chascanopsetta lugubris (assembly GCA_016785325.1). Taxonomy (NCBI): domain Eukaryota; kingdom Metazoa; phylum Chordata; class Actinopteri; order Pleuronectiformes; family Bothidae; genus Chascanopsetta; species Chascanopsetta lugubris. Next base: position 15,761 of record JAFBJT010111402.1, on the reverse strand, counting down.
GAGCTTGGAGAGGGGGCATATTTATAGTGTCAAGTATCTCTGATGTGCTTACAGAGCTGACATTTTGGCAAATGTCTCAGATTTGTGTTTTCTATCTTAACCCACAAACGGGTTAAGATAAGAGCTATCCACTCCACATCTTGGCCCTCGAGTGAAGCAGGCTCTTGAATTCTGGGTTCAGGGAGGAGGATTTTAGGAGCTTTAAGATTCAAGATAATATTAATATAACTTTGCCACCACAATTAAGTGAATGGTCCAACACTCTGTGAGAACAAAATGTGTACTTTGATTGAAAACGCTTGTACCTCTGACATACAACCAAATGTTTCCAAATAATATCGTAAACTTGAACCACGTGGTATGCCTAAATTATTGTGTTGTATTATGAAAATATATTATGCCACTGATAGAACATAATCAATGTTAATCATTTTCTGTAGATGAATATCCAACATCAGAGAGGAGAGGAGAAGTTTTACCTTAATGTGAATAACTTAAACGATTGATACACACACTGTGTCACCTCTTTACTCCCACTCTGAATCCCTGATATGACCTAAGGGTTATTGAGAACAATAAAAAAACTGAATGAAATGTTCACATGAGACATGATGAAATCTCAAAGCAATATGAAAATTGTCACCCAGAACCTGTGAAACCAAAAAAAACCCCACATAATATGACGCAATGTGTTGTGAAATAAACTTTTAAAATAATGCAGGCATTACCCACCAAAACTCACACAGTGGCAGCAGTGCGATGGTTTGATCAATTCCCTGCTTCACTTTCTCTGCCTCATGCAATTGTCCTCTCAGATGGAGGAGTGTCAGCCTGGAGATCATCAATCAATCAATCAAATTGGTTTTGATCCCGTCATGAAACAGAGGGACATAATTGTTTTCTACTCCACTCAACGATATAAGAGAAACCTGCATAATGGAGAAGAAGTTGATCATCGCAGCTAAACACTTCCCTCTCATTGACAATATAGATGATATACATTTCAGTGAGCTGAAATTGTCTGTATCACTGCTCTCTTTTATTTCTGCTGTTGCACCAGAGTTCAAATGCCTCCCAGAGATGAGAGTACATCAGTGTGCTTCACAGTGACAACAAATAATGACACCAGTGACGCTCCAGAGCAAACTTTGCTCACGGTAACATGCAGTAATAATGCAGAGTAGTTTTGTAGCAGCCTGACTGCATCCTCCCTCCATGGCTCTGCAGAGCACTTCACATCATCAACAAACAAGATCTGGTTTGTCCACAATAGTCCCTTTTCAGCCTCTGCCACGTGTGTGGATTGGCGGGGATAAGGTAAATGGTTAGAGGGGAGGTTTAGATGGAACACAAAAGGATGTGTTATCTGTGTTTGTTCTGTGTCACAGCTCTGGCCTCAGGACGCCAAACACCAGCAGCGACCTGGCAACACTGCACGAGGTGCTTTCATTACTTCCGGCACTATGAGGACTTCGTCCAGATGCCGTGTTGCACGTGAGTCAAACTTGTGGCCCGCGGGTCAAATGTGGCCCGCGAGAACATTTTATGTGACCCGCGAGAGCTTAAAGGCATATGATTCAGGGCTCTTCCTTGAGAATTCAATATGGGCGCCGCGCCTTTGCACCACAGTCTTAGCACCATTGTACCAATCTTCCCAACGCGTGTACACACACACACACACACACACACACACACACACACACACACACACACACACACTCATGTGAATGCTCCCCCGCATTGGAAAATAGTTCCGTTCCGATGATGACCGTTGTCATTAAAAGAAACACATGGCTTTATGATTCCTGTGTTTGTATCGGTGTCTTTCTGTCTCGTCCACCCCCTCTGCGCGTGCCCCCTCAAAGCTGTAAACCAAGGGGAAACACTGCAGAGACACACGCTCTGTTATGCAGCAGCCCAATCTGTGCGCAACCCCCCCCCCCCCCCCCCCCCCCCCCCCCCCCCCCCCCCCCCCCCCCCCCCCTTGCAGCCCCCCCCTCTGGGCCCACCCCCCCCCCCCCCCCCCGCCTCAACAAACGCCATCCGACTCCAAATTTCTGGGGCGATCCCCATGATTGTCTAGCAATAAAAGTCTAAATCATACATTGCCCATGTACTCTAGTTAATTACCCATTCCATTTTTTACGTATAGCAATACATTCAATGTGTTTACATTTCCACATATATGTACATACACATACAATATTTGTAACTTGAATAAATGATAATCATGTATGAAGACAGTTATCTTACACTGTGTTAAGTAGAAATCACATTTAGTCCCACAAGTAAAACCAAGCAACCGTATTGCTGATGTGGCCCTCGATGAAAATGAGTTTGCCACCCCTGCCATATTGACTGCATACGGTCCAGGTAAAGAACATCAACAGCACAATGATAACACATCCGTGAACAGCTGCAAAACTTTTATCACATAAAGTTGACAATGTTAACTTGGCAGGAGCTCTAACTTGTGGATATAATAAAACCTGAATGTGGCGAGTAGATGATCGTACCGCACTGGAGGGGAGAGGTTGCTTGCCGACTCAGCGAGGCCAGGGTCTCGTTGCTCCTACCTCTCACCACTCTCTAATTGGAGCAACAGCTCTAATTGGGTTTGGAAACCATGGAGATGGCAGCGGTGTCTGGGAGCTGGTAAGGGCAAAGAGACACCTTCAACAAAATGAGATGGCCTTGTCTTAACACTGAATGAGATGTTTCAGCTGCTATAGCAAAAATAATGTGCTCTATAAGAGCCGAAGAAGCTTCTCACACATTTCCATGCTACAGCTTTTTCAATACCTTCGGTTTAAGACAGGATAGTGAAACATATCAATACAACGATACATTCGACTGTGGCTCAAGCTTAGTCTTGCTGACCTTAAACCAAAGAAGCAGAGTTTTTTTTCTTGTTCTCTGAATAGAGAGAGATTATTTTGTTCTGGGAGACAGTCGTAAATCAATTCCATGTACTTGCCATTTAAAAGCAACAGTCCAATCTAAAAGTTAGATATCTATTTCCACTGATTTATCGCTGCATGTGTACAAAATGTACACCTCAGATAAAACATAATCCCAAGACATTTAGGCTGATTTCTTTAGACTTCAGTTTAGAACAGCAACATCAAAACTATCTGTCAACACATGCCCATGTCCTCAGTGAAGTCCTGACTGACATATTTATATTTTTCATAATATCTTTATATTTTATAAGCTCTAATAAAAGAGCTATGTAATCTACTTCATCTTCATGAAAAGCAACATCATAATAAAATAAATCATCAAAGTAACTGTACTTTCCCTGCTGTGAGTGATGTTATACTATTATCTATTTTTTCATATTTACAACGATAATATGGGTGTGTGATATAGTTTAGCAGCAATAACTGTTGTGTTTTATTGAAAATCATCAGATCAGTTTATATACAAAGACTAGGCCAATGGTTCCCGGGCTTTCAGGTCAAGGCCATCTAAAGGTGTGTGTGTTGTGAGATAATGGTGGATTTTCATTTGATAAAATGCACTTTTTCAATGAACAAATGGTTAGCATTATTGAATACCATCTGATGATGTCACCTTGGACACATTCATAAATGAAAAGGCTGTGAAGTTTCCATCTTATGGAAAACTCTATGCAAGTCTGTGAGTAGGGTACATCAGGATATCTATTGAAAGTTTGTCCACTAAATGTATTTTAAGGGATGCTTTAATCAGACCAAGTTCGGGTGAGACACATTTGGCCCCTTGGACGGGGCAACGCAAGAGTGCTCTTGGACAACGGCAAGCCATTTGGCTACCATGCTGTACAGTAGCAAGGACCATTGCTCTGTGGCCTCACTCACATAGATCCAGCTTGATTGCTTCAGTTGTTAAACATAAGCCTACATCCTTAAAATAGTAATGAAATTCAAACAAAAAAAACAGGATGCCAATTTTTACTCCAAACCTGAGACAGTGCATAAATGCATCTACTTCTCAGCCAGCTGATTTCCACATGACTAACGCCAGCTGTATCTAAACTAGCTATATCTAAAGCAGCTGCATCTGTGGCGACATGATTGAAAAAAGTCTCTACAAATTGCCTTGACTGTGATTTTAAGAAAGCAAAATTGTTTTTAGAAGAGAGGGGAATCTTCAATTGTCTATGAAGAGATGAACGACGATAAAGGGGAAAAAGAGACAATATTCAATTTGTCAGACAGTATTACGTTGGCAGGGGCACTGCATGGAGACAAAGTCAAAGATTCGTTCAAAGATTAAGGAAATGCAATTTTAAGGATTTGAAAAAGCCAAATTCTATTAACTAAAAAAAGAAAACACCCTCTTTCACTGTTTGTGAAGGGACAAAGTTAAGACCATTCACTCAGTCACGGGGAAGGTGATGAAATATAACTGATCTCAGAAAATCATGGAATTAAGCAATTAGGGTAAAGCTCAATGTTCTGTGCATAGCATCACTGATTCTCTGTCGTGGATCATGTCTGAATGAAGTTATGGAAGGAAAACATGAGAAAGAATAACTAAAACTAAGTTCCAGTTGGAAGAGCAATGTGATATCTATCATCATCAAGACTACTTTTGTTACTACCCACGTCAACAGAAACTGAAGAACATTTATTTAGAGTCACATTTATGTAGGAGTGAATCTTTTTTTTTGTTTTTGTTTTTTTTATCATTGGCCATTCTGGGTGACATTTCTGCCACTAACTTGAATTATGATCTTACACCATTAGTACTCAAACTATGACTACATGTATTAAATGTTGCATAAAAGACATTGTGTTTGATCTAGGGTCAGAAAACTTTGACCAATCTCTTGCATTCATGGTACTGTTGTTTATCATCTCTTTGATTAAGGCATAAAAATACATTTTGTCACTTTAAATCTACAACTGGTAATTGAACCAGGAAGTTGCAAACAAAATAAGGTCAAATCATTAGAATGATTCGAGGCATCTTTGGTGAGACAGGTGTCTGTACACAAGATGATGATCGCTAACATTTAACTGGAGGTGAAAGTTGTGGGGGGGCGAGGGGGGGGGGGGCTCACATGTCCCGGAGAGAGATGGGGGAGTCTTTGGTGAAAGGTGACCTTGAGCCGGATGCTCTGCAGCTTTCATTTGTTTGAAAGGACCAAAAAGGTTGTCATCTCCCTGCACTCATTTGATTGGATTGTCAGTGGTTGGATGGGAGTTTGTTGCCGTCTCTGCCTGCATGCATACGAATGTGGCACGGAGCAGGTGATGGTCCTGAGGGGAAACTCTTCATTATTCCACAAAATCCTCTCACTAATCTGTGTTTAAGAAGTGGTCCGCTCTCGTTTTCTTCGGCCTCTCCCTCTCATGCCCGATATGGCTGTGGCCTTTTGCTAAAGGACAGTGTAGCATGCAGGAGACTTCATTTGGCCTCCTTTTCAACTGACCTTTGGAAAAAAGTAGCAATTATTTTACCTCAGGGTTTTTGTTACGAGCATCCACATACCTACAGTAATATCTCAAGTCAGGCAATTCAACAGCTTTCTCAGCTGAATGTATTTTTAGAATGAGGGCCCTTTGAAGAAAAATGGGATATGACCAGAAGGTGCAAGTTGGGTTGTATGCAAAGTATAACAGTATAAGCAGTATAACAGGACAACACATATGTCACATGTTGACTTGTTTTTTTCCTGATCAGCAGAAGCACAAAGACAAAAGTCAGAGCCATATGCAAAAGTGATTGGTGCTGGACTGTGCCTTCCTGGCTGTACTTTGATTTCATCAAATTTGAGAGGCTGTCAATTTCAGTCAATAAAGGCAAGTAAAGGACTCCACTCAGTCATGGTTAGATAAAATGACCGGATCCAGAAGAGGCAAAGGAAGTGATCTGATGGTATGATTTGAAAGTTTTGAAAGTTTTCTTTCAAATCAATTTTAAACTCATTTATTTTCTCAAATATTCCTTCATTATTAGCAAAACTATTCTATGTACATGGACAAAATGACACCTGTTGCAGAGACAAGAACTGTCAATCACAACAATGACATTCTGGTATTAAGCAGCGCTTCATTACCCCTACAGTTCTGCGGGTGTGTTCCTGCCATGAAGCAATTCATTCAACAAAGTGAACTTAAAACCTGCTGGTGGCACCGGAGTGAAAGCCAGAGGGTCACCAGAGGCGTCACAATGAATGGATGTGTAGTTAAATGGCATTTGTACCAAACCATGAAGCAGATGGTGAAGATCCCTTACCTCAACACTGCATCCTTGAATATTACACAAAACTACTAGTGCAAAACACATCCCAGCTGTATGAAGATAATTAAACATCATAATTAATCCTAAATCCTCCTTAGGTTACAAATTAAAGACATCAGAGAAAATAAATGACAATAACCTTGTCATTATATGACATCAGAATATGCTCTCATGTTAATCTCCAAAACAAGTTCACTGTCCCAAGTTGCTGCTTCTTTGTAAAATAAAGAAATGATTATATTGCTTGAAACGTATCCGGACATCATTGTATTAATCCTCCACACCACTCTCATCCCTGGTGTCCTGTTATGCTTTTAAAACCCAGCTTCTGTTTCTGTCAAATTCAACAGCACACGGGGCAAACTAACAGAATTACAGATATGTCCCAGCCACAACATCACGCCAGCAGTGGAATGCCAATGAGTCTCCTCGGGCCCCGTGGACAGGCCCACAGTGGCACGGTCTGGTAATAGGCTCCCTGTTTGGAGTGCAGTGGAGTAGCCTGAGGACTTGGCACGAGATAAGGAAGAGTAATGATCTTTGGCCGATGAGTGAGACACGCTGTGGTTTGCTTCCACTCTAGTGATCTCATTCTGGAAACCAACAAATGCGCCGCACGGATTCGTCACTCCAGTCAAGGATGTTTTCTGGGAGCCCCGCTGGGAGCATCTGAGGGCTCAGTGTCTGGGAAGTGCTGAGGAGCTCCCCGGGGATGCGAGTGCCGTCCCGGGCCTTGGCATTTGTGGAAATGCCGTTCTTCCTGTGTGGTTTCTGGGGGGCTTCCTGGCCCTGGTTACGGCACCACAACAGATGGCCAACTGGACATCCATGACGCAGCCTTCTGGTGCCATCCTCATGCCACATATGCTTCACCCCGCGGCTACGGCTTCCTGGAGATGACTTTCTCACAGACCCCCACAGCCGTCACCATGGCTACACAATCCAAATTGTGGTAAACTGAAGTCAGTGAGGACACACACACACAAAGGCACACACACTCCCACTCACACTCACACACACACTTCTTTCTAGGGACACTCGTTGATATCGTGCATTCCTCATATCCAACTGAATCCAGCTTGATTTTTAAAGCCGAAACCCTAAAATTAAAACTGCGTCAGAAAATAAGCACTGGCTAGATGCAATGGCTTATTTGAGTGTGTGTGTGTGTGTGTGTGTGTGTGTAAGGAATTCACTCACATGACATGCATACAAAGTATGTTGTAGGTCAGGTGATCTTTACCAGTTTTCACACTTACACCGAATTATTACACCGCCATTATTTAAATAAGATAAATATCATTAGGTTATTTAGTTTGTTTGATCAAAGAACAAGGAATGGAGCTGTTGGACAGGAAAGGTAACCTCACATGACCTCTGTTGTGATCTGGCATTATATAGAAAATACACACACACACTTAGGGGAAACATTGTAAACAACTCTGTCTACTAAATATACGTCTCCATGAACTGATTGTATTGATTATGTTAATATTCACTTTTCATGACTGATTTAATTTTGAATTTAACTGTCAGTGGAGGTCTCCAGCTACCCCACCTGTGCTGCAGCTTTGTATTTATTTGTTTATTTGTTTTATTTTATTTTGTTTCCGCATGTGTCTGTACCTATCGTCATACATACGGTGCTGCATTTACACACCAACCGTCCTCCCTCTAACTCTCGTTTCTTGTTGAAATGTTGAAACGTAAACTATGTCAGAGAGTGAGCACTGTAAGCAAAATCAAATCAGACGTCTCTGTTCCAGGAGGTTGGATGGTTTCCTCATGAAGACGAGCACACATACAGACACTGAAGCCCCGTATAACAACAACAGACCTCCCAAAATCAACTGATCGCACACTGGTAAAAGCTGCGCAGTGTCTCACTGCCACAACATTCTCTTTACTTTCCCTCACGTTGAAATGTTATTTCATGAATCCAAATTGTTGAATTAGATGATGAGATGAGTCTCAGTGAAGCCTCGACATAAGCCGACCGGGAAGGATTTCACTCTCTGGTTGTGACGAGATAATCAGAGGCATTTCCGAACACAGCGCTGAGCGCTCATGTGGTCACGCTCCGAGAAACAAGCAGGCTGCTTTGGCCGATTGATAAACTCTGATCCGCCCTGCCCCCACATAAAAGGCTCACCAGAGTGTGGTCGATGAGGTGGAAGAGCTATGAAAAAATACACTCACATTGAAAAACAAGTAGCCACACAGGCCAGTTACATCTGGTTGAATGATTATTTGAAGCTGGAACAGAGAACAGATAAGAACATTGTGTAATTCCATTTGAGGGTCCAGACGGTTTTAATAATGGCATGTATAATGTATGTCTTTATTTACTTTCTTTTTTAAAGGTGCAGTGTGTAGGGTTGATTAACATCTAGTGGTGAAGTTATGTATTGCTGCTGTATACCCTCATGTCATTTTTCCCTTTGAAGCATGTGAGAGAGGCAATGGCAGCCTTCGGGGACCATTAAAACTCAATAGTGTTGAATTAAACATTTTGCACTTACGGAAAACATGTTGAAGCAACATCACTGTCGGCACAGAGGAGCCACATTGTACATTCACCTGATTATACGCTCAGAAGAAGATTAATGTAATTATTCTATATTTCATGCTCGCCAATAGAAATAGACATTTTCATCCAAATCTTATGCAAGCCACCTTTAACGTTATCACAACAGGAAAATAGCAGTTTCACCTCAGAAATAGCATATTCCTGAGCTGAAATGAAAATGAGGGAGTGGGAAACTTTGGCAATAAGCAAAAATTTAGAATAACGAGTTAGCATCTTATGTTCTGAGTACATACGGAATATTCCCAAAGCTGTTTAGCGACTTTATTCCCTGTGTTTCCTTCTAATCAGTGTATTAAATGCATTTTGAAACCATATGGATTATAGCTTTTTCAGGTCTTTTTTAAAATGTTAAATTGGCTTAAGGTGATAAAAGATTAAAACATTTGAGTTTAATTTAATTTGAATTCATTACATTCATTGAGAGATGAGGCACTAAAAACTAAAAAAAAAAGTCAATACCAACCGAGCACCTTCTGTCAGTACAACATTTGGAATATTTATGTATCTGAAATTCAGTTTGAGGCAAAAGGAAACATTTGATAACCGGCCTTTTGCGCATATAAATTGATTTACAGTCTAGAGATCTCTAAAGTCTACAACATTTCTGTTTATTGTAAATGTTCGACATGGGAACCTTTACAAAGAATTCTAAACTCTTGAATGTATTTGTTTCGGCCACCCCTCCTCTGGTTCAGGGGACAGCTGATCATCCACGGTCCAGTAGTGATTCAGTTCAGTGAGAGACTGCACAGTCATAGCTCCAATATGTTGATAGACTGCTTTATGTAAACCACCAAAATATTCTGCAGAGAGCACTGTTGTTCATGCTTTCCATGCTTACATACTGCCGAAGAGATGAAAGTTAGCAACTGGCTTTTCAATGAAAGGTAATTACTCCAGTAAACTGCTAAATTTGTTGCGTTTGGTCGATGTAAGGAAAATAGTGTGTCAGGAAATATCGATTTCATAAGCTCAAGCTTTATCTTTCTCTGACATACTGTTTCCCTGTCATAATTTGATGAGACGACAATGACGTTTTAGAACAGTCTAGGGAGCACAGGGCTCAAATTCAAATTTGACATTATATAAACTGTTGTAAGTAAAAACCCATCATGTTCTCATTTTAAGATTTCGGTCGGACACAAGTAATTACAAAGAGAAAACCCAGACAGAGAAGCTCATTATCTGCACACTGTTGTCCTATCACTCGCCTCTCCAGGGAGAGTAAACCATGGCATCTCTATGCCCTTGCCAATACTTTGTGGAACAAACAAAGTTGTGAGGCAGAACCAGGAACTAATTTCATTAGCGGCTGCCATTTGTGACTGATTACAGCCTGTTCTCAGTAGCTGGAGAGCGGGTCCAAAGTTCTGGGAGGTTAATAACCAGTAGCAATCAATTACTTAACCATTCTGATATGATCAATGGGGTTTCCAATCCGGCAGACAGCGAGATGAGTAGTGGAATACGATAAGACCTCAAACATGCTGAGCACTCTGCAGCAGCAGCAGCGAACCGTATCCGAACTGGTCTGAATCAGCAAATTGTGAAGCCTTGACAACAACTCTGATGTTTTGATTGTTTTATGAATCCGAAAGAAAGAAAGAAAGATGTCGAAAGAAAAAAAGTAATAATACTGCCAGATTAGAATAAAAAAATATGAGCAGAAGCACAAACTGTGGTTAAATGATTGTGTCTGCACTGTCAAAAAATGAGAGCAGTTCACCAGCAGCATCTCAATTAGTGCACTATCAGCCATCATCAGGCCTCTCCTGTATTGTCATGCATCTCTGTCCACATCAGGACTGATTATTCTAATGATGTCCAAACCTCTGTCCCATCATTATTCACGCTTCGCAGACTTCGACCTTGTTATCTTTCATGGTGAGGCCTCTTGTTGTTTCCCTGAATTCACAAATTAAATTTTAAAAAAGGCTCATTTCCATTGCCTCCGTGATCCATTCTATGTGCACAAGTCACTTACTTAAAGGTACGGTGTGTACAATTTAGTGACATCTAGTGATGGAGTTGTATGTTGCAGCTTAACACCCCTCACCACAGCCTTGCCCTTCGTAATGTATAGGAGAACCTGCGGTAGCCTTTGTTTAACATTAATACTCAAAGGTATTCATTTTGTTCACCCTGGGCTACTGCAAAAACATGGCGGCGTACATGGAGAGGACCTGCTCCCGAAATATAAATAAAGAGCTCAATCTGAACGCAACAAATCATAGATTCTGAGGGTTAGATACTCATAACTCATCTGATATCATCTATTTGGGTTCAACGTCTGAAAATAAGATCATTGAAATAGTTTCACCTGAATATTACACACTACACCTTTAAGCCATCACACGAGCTGCAATAGTCATTTTCACCCTAATTTTCAAACAAGTGCAATGAAACCGTTTATATTTTTAACAGCCATGTTTGCGTCAGTACGGGACAAAGAGTGTAACAGCCATGCTAGAGGCACCGGGTTTATTAAACCCAGCATTATTACAGTGTCGGACACTGCAGACAAAATAATAACAAGTGCTTAGTGCGACTCGAGAGGCCGTGGGATGGTTATAATGAAAAGGCTTTATCTTGTACCTAAGATGAATTTGCTCTGGAATTTCCATGGCGATCTGCCAAATAGACATTTTGGCCTGAGGTCTCAGAGGGAAGCTCAAGCAGTGTCCAAAATAGGTTCATGCTCCAGTAAACATGAATTGTGCTTCGGAAATCGCATGACAATTCATTACGTTTTTGAAGGTCCATGTATTAAAGGTGCAGTGTGTACCATTTCGGTCATTTTTGCTCTTCTAAAAATTACAAAACAATTACTTATTGACATTTTCATGAATTTAAAATCACCTAGGTGTTTTTCCCCCATTACCCTTAAACGAGCTTCTTCATTTATAAATACATATCTATACACATACACACACACACACACACACACACACACACAC
>JAFBJT010111401.1:0-12230 GCA_016785325.1 Chascanopsetta lugubris | reverse complement strand
CCCTCTCTGTGCGTGCCCCCCCCCCCCCCATCACCACAGATGGATGTTTTCATAGGGCTGGGATGGACGGTTTGATCCCGGGGGCTGGTGACGCTGAAGTCCAGGCGAGATGTCCTTGAGTGGCAACGCGAGTCAGTCTCCTCCTCCCCCTCCGCCTCCTCCTCCTCCCCTGTCGCCGTCACTGACAGCTCTGCCTCTGCCCTTGAACGACTCCACCTCTCCGCTCTCGCCGGCATGGGAGGAGGGAAGGGGCGGTCACGAGCCGGCGCGGTGGCCGGGCAACGAGTCCCAGCTCCTCTCCAACATCTTTGTCCTGGAGCACGACGAGCAGTGCCACATGTCCCCGCTGCTCACCGGCGGCCTGGTGGTGTGGTACAGCCTCACGATGGTGCTGGGCCTGGTGGGTAACCTGTGCCTTATCTGCATCATCACCCGGCGCCGGGAGAAAGTCAACGTTACGAGCATCTTCATTTGCAACTTGTCATTCTCCGACATCCTGGTGTGTGTCTTCTGTCTGCCGTTCACCGTCATTTACACGCTGATGGATCACTGGGTGTTCGGCTCGCTGCTGTGCCGCCTGGTGCCGTTCATCCAGTGCGTGTCGGTCACGGTGTCCGTGCTGTCCCTGGTGTTCATCGCCCTGGAGCGGCACCAGCTCATCCTCAACCCCTCCGGGTGGAAGCCCAGCATTCCTCAGGCGTACAGCACGGTGGTCGTCATCTGGATCCTGGCCTGCTTCACCTCGACGCCCTTCTTGGCCTTTCAGATGCTCACCAACGAGCCCTACGCCAACGTGATGCTGCCCCCGCCCCCGCCCCCGGCCCATCGCCAGGCCGCTCCCCAGGCTCTCGTCAACGCGTCTCTGCCCCAGACGACCTCCTACAAAAACTCGTCGGCGCCCCCGGGCTCGTACCGCACCCTCTTGTCCTACGTCCACTCCATCCCTCACATGGAGGCGTGTCTGGAACACTGGCCCTCCCAGCAGCAGAGGCTGGTCTACACCACATGGCTGGTGCTCTTCCAGTACTGCGGCCCCCTGCTGCTGGTGCTGCTCTGCTACGTCCGGGTGTTCGTGCGCCTCCGCCACCGCAAAGAAATGCTGGACCGCGCCAGGACCCTGGTGACGCAGCGCATGGCCCACAGCCGCCGCATCAACATCATGCTGGTGGCCCTCATCACGGCCTTCGCCCTGTGCTGGCTGCCGCTCACCATCTTCAACGTGGTGTCGGACTGGAACCAGGAGGCGCTGCCCATCTGCCACCACAACCTGCTCTTCTCGCTGTGCCACCTGCTGGCCATGGCCTCCACCTGCATCAACCCCATCATCTATGGCTTCCTCAACTCCAACTTCAGGCAGGAGGTGAAGGAGGTGCTCCTGTACTGCCGCTGCCAGCCCCTGGAGGAGGAATGCGAGCGGTTCCCCATGTCCATCATGCACATGGAGGTGTCGCGCACGTCCGTGCCCATCACCTGCAGGAGCAACTCCGTGTGAGCGGGACAGCCCGGAGGACACTGCCATGATGGTGACGGGCAACGGTTGCACGGCAGGTGTTTGAACTTGGACGACAACACGTCGACATGCGCAATATTTGGCCAGTGTTTTCAAAGTGGTGTGTTCTGCTTTATCTTACTCTGCAGTGATTGAGGTGAAAACAAATGTATGGTGTCAGCAGAGAACTTTAGATGTTGTTGTGTCCCGACTGGACAACTCATATCACATTCAACAACAGGCAGACTATTTTTTTGGAGTTACAACAAAATAAAGATACATTTTATACAAACGAGGAAGGAATGTCACAGGATTGGGTCCTAAAATGTGGAAGTGAGTAAACATGTTAACTCTCAGAGTCAATGCAAAAACACCAAAAAGAAATATAAAAAAAAAAAAAAATATGAAAGCAAAATCTTCACAGCCCACTGGTGATGAGACAACAGCCTGGTGTCATGGACATTACTCTGTTCTGTGGTGATGATGATGAACCTAAGTGACAGTGAGTCCTTCATGGCCAGATTTCAGCTTGTGCCTCTGTGTGTGCGACCGAGCTTATTTTCAGTCATCATCCAAAAGCCACCTTAACTTTCTGCTGAGGGAATAAATGCGCAGGGAGCCGTTGGTTGGCCCTCAGAAACACATCCACCCACCAGCGATTAGATCGATTAAAGAGGTCCTTTTCACTGCTGTTTGACAGTTCAAGATTCATTTTGAATAGGAACTTGGAGGAAGGGTGGGGGCATGCATGGGCCGCGGGTAAGTAACCGTTATCATTATTTAAGTGACAGTGCAAGGTGAGAGCGTTTTTCAACATTTTTTGTGAATTTCTTGAGAAATAATGTGTAATGCACAAATTCAGGCATGATGGAAAAGGACCCATGTAAGTGTTTGATTGAAGTAAACAGATCTGTAAGACTCTGGAAGAGGTGTATTGCCATTACCTGCACCAGTGGGCTCTGCTAGTGTGTGTTTCTTTCTTTCTTTGTTGCATTCTGATTTCCATGAATTTTTGTGCAGGGGTGGAGCATGACTCAACGAAGACAGATGGAATGAATGATGCATTGTTTTTAATGGTCTTGTTGTTTTTTTTATTTCAAAATTCAACATTTGTGTTGAATTCGCAGACGCATTAGTTCATGTATGTAAATCAGGCATGTTTAGGAGACGTGCATTTATGAGTGTGTGCAGTCTGAACAAAAATGTACTGAATTTAAATGTGGTATCACATGGCAGAGGTGCTACAGTGCTCTGTACGCCCTTCTGAATGCTACTCCAGTGTGTAGGATTGAGTGACACCATGTGGTGAAAGTTTCATGTGGTAGCTACAGACCCTTTTCTTGAACAATTCAAACACTTGGATCAATGAAGACAATTGAAGACAATTGACCTTTTTATCCATTAAACACAAAATCAAAATGTGATTCCCAGTATCTAACGTCAGCTATTCAGCGGCAACTACACTATTAGATGACTTTGAAACATATACATTGTAGCTTTATGGAGAACCTTTCAGAATAAATGTCATCAATAGAGTTTCATAGTACTGATGTTCCACTGAAACACATTCCTACGTGCTGCAATATCTGGATGCTCATTTGACTGATCAGCGAATGACTGCAGAAAAGCACAACTCAAGTGATTTTGCAAAAATGAACCACATGTTAAAATGATTTCTTATCAAGGTGGAGCTGTGCTGCTGATGCTGTTGTGTTTCTCACATTTCATTTGGACAACTTTTGTATTTATAGTGTTTGTGCTGTGGAACTGTGCTGTGTGAGCTTCTTGAAGACAAACAGGGTCGGCTGTTGGCTGTGGTTGTGATAATTACAGAGTTGACATAAACAAAAAAAATGTTGTTTGAAAAAAAAGAAATAAAAAAATTGTCACGTGCAAATGTGGCATATCATGTATATTGAGATGTATCTGTCATTTTATAGATGCGCTGTCATCAACACTGTTAAATACATCTGAGGTCTCAGCTCTCAGATGTCTTCCACGACACCTCGCATGATCACACACTGATCACGCGTCTATCCTTAGGATTACATGTGTATGTGTGAGACAGTGCTCCTGTTGTCATTTCACAATTCTACTGATTTTAATTACAACCTCAAAGGCTCCTTTTTCTTTTCAGCATGTATGTAAAAATGTAGCAAATGGTTTCTTGTCAGAATAATGAAAATACACAGATATGGAACTGAGCAAGTTGAAGCTCTCTGTTTTGAATATAATCAATAGAATAAATCAGCAGTCCTGTTTATGAGAACTAACCAGTGCAAACTGAATATTATATGAACTGATCAATACCAAGAAGTCTATCAAATAGAAAGGATGAACAACTCACCATCTTTTGTTGTTGAAGTCATGCTCAAGAAATCCAGGTAATGACAATTTATATAAACTTATCAGTGTAATGATGTTTAATTGATTTTCCCCCGATATAAAGTATTCCACTTTAATCTTACATTCGGAACTATATATACTGGGGAAAGGTGATATATATTATTTTTTTTATGTCAAACCACATGGTTTGACATAGGGCCCTTAGACTTCCATCTAAGGGCCCTTTCCTTATCCCCTTCATCATCACTTCTGGATTTGACAGCGATTTGTTTCCTCTTAACCAATCGCTGCCCTTTGCCCCACAATGCATTGCATCACAAACTGGACGCGCGAACTATAACCCATGTCGTCAGGTCTTTTTGCAAACTGGACAATTTATCCGTGACTGCTGTTTAAAGTAAGTTGACACCGACTTCTAACACGTTCTGTTCGCTAACCGAGTTCGTGTCTGTGTGCTGTTAGAACGTGCGTTATCCGCTTGTCAGCTTATTACGAAACTACTTTACCTCGAGTTAGCCTCGGCAGCATAATGCTAACAAAGTTTGTTAGCTTGATACGTTAGCAGCTAAATGTAGCGTAAAAAAACGAATCACTATATTCGATGTGACCGTGTACAGCTGCGGGGTGGACACATTCAACTTCCACCGTTAGATAAACAAGTATATGCTTAGGAACAACACTATATATAGTTATAAGTACTTTCTAGGTGTGGTCAAAGTATCATCTGTAGAAAGTGAACCTACAGTGTAAGCTAGTAGTGTATTTATAGCTTTCATGGCGTTTACATCGTGTACACGTCTACTCTTTCACTCAATATCAGATACACATATCACATTTAATCTGCCAAATTGTATCAATCTGACGTGTAGTACTAGGTTGTCGTTAGTGTGACAGATATATTCGCTGAATTTGCAGTGAAAGTTATGTGTCCTCGTGTAGAACATAATTATATAAGTTGACAGACAGGTGGAGTACACTTAAGCATATGTGTTCACTGTCACATGTAGTATGTAGAGGAAAGCAGAATATTGCCTGCCTCCCTCTGACAGGAGTATTAATGATTTGTAAATGGCACGCTGCTAATTACAATTCTCAGGTACATCATTTAATTGGGTCAAGTAAATGGTAGACATATCGACATCCATTTCAGAAGGCTGTCTCCACAGAACTGCTGTCAAACACGTGTTCAATTTCCCCTTTTTTGTTCAAGGATTTCGTGCCATCTGCATTTGTTTACCAATTTATGAACACAGAGTTTACGCCTGGTATGAAACTACCTCTACTGGCCCTCTTTGTTTGGTCGTTCTTTGTGAAAGCATCACATTTTAAATGCCTTTATAAAAAAAGAATGATCACATCAAAGACAGATGTTAAAGCACCTGTTTATCCATTTTCTAAATTTCCTGTTTTTAAAGCGTTGTATGCATGTTCTGTGTATGTAATAGATTTTTCCAATTAAACAAACAAGTGATGATTTCACATGGAAACCCAACAAAGACTAACTTTCTGGAAGTCCTCATGCAATCATGAGCTAACTTCAAAAACTAAAAAATGAATACAGAGCCCTAAAATAGTATTTAAATGTGAAAGTCAGTTCTATATATCCCCCATGTGACCAAATCAGTAACCCAAAGTGTAATGATTTGACAAGCAATGACCCTATTCTGTCAACTATGGTCGCTGCAATAGCATTACATTCACACATTTAACTCATCAACTCAACTCATTTATCTCGCTCAGTCTGCCACCCACCGCTTAAAGACTCCAGCCCACAGCCTTCTACTCTGTCGCAGAGACTCCTATCCATGCTTCTACCTCCTCCTGCCTGGACTTCTGTTAAGGTCTACTGTTTGTCCAGTCCAGCAAAGCCCTTGAACAAGCTCCTGTACACGCTGAGTTCAGCTGCTCATTTTGTGACTTGAATCAAGTACTTGCAGCACATCACCAGCCTCATTCATTTTCAGTCTCCCAATCACGTCCCATGATGTCACCTATAAATCTCTTCCTCTCACCCACAAATCTCTCTTTGCCCTTCCCCTGGCACGTGTCAGATCTTGCCCTGAGCATCTCTCAAAAACACAGAAAAAGTAAGGACGGCAACAATTAATCAATAAGTTGATTATTAAATAGTTGGCTGCTTATTTGGTAACAGAATATCTTGGCCTGCTTAATACAATGTCTCATCCCCTGAAGTGGGGACAGTAAATGCATGATTCATTTGGAAAACAAGTCATTGCACTTTTCATAGTGTGTACACTTTCTGTATCTTTACTTGCCAGTTCTTTGAAACATTGTTGACCAAGAATACATGTTATTGTTCAAGTAAACAGCTTGAAATGTTAAAATAAAGCTGTCTTTTTGTCTGAAGGAACAAATTGTTTTTCGGAGAAGTTGTTGCAGCCTGCCTACCCACTTTTTCTCTCAGACCTTTTGTTTTAGACTTCATTATTTAAAATGGTGCTCTATAAATCAAAAAATTATCTCAGATGGATGGCATCTTCTTTGATTTCCTCTGTGCTGTTTCTCTAATTTGCTCTGAATTAGGCTAAACAAAGACTGTTATTGCTTTTAACAAAATTAAATACTGTATTATTGATTATTGATTATTATTATCAAAGGTACACATTGAAGAAAAATGGAGCTTGCAGCAGCAGTAGTAAAACGGCGGTCCAGTGAGTGATTTTGTGTGTAATGTTCCCTTTGAAAAATTATTTAATTCTTTCAAAATGTCTGTATTGGTTTTGTAGGGGAATCTTGAAGCCATAGGAAAGTAATGACCACAGGCCCCATCCCTCCAGTTCTTAAAGGTACTGCACGACATCTTGTTTGATTTTGCTGCACTTCACCTGGGCTGAACTTAATGGCTTCTTGTTTAATATCATGACTCTGAAAATTGTGTCCACAGATGTCGTTGCCTATGTTGATGTGTGGTCGTCGGACAAAACTGCAAATTATTCAAAACCATTTGTTCAACAGCTACAGGAATTGGGAGCTCAGGTGAGACCAGAGGGCACATGGAGACATTTGGATTGTGCTGTCCAGTTATTACTGTATTGATAATCTAGAGGTATGTGTTTTCCTACAGGTATCAAAAACATTCAATAAACAAGTCACACATGTGGTCTTCAACAATGGGCATCAAGCCACATGGAGAAATGCCCAAAAAAAAGATGTGAAGCTTGTCTCTGTTCTCTGGGTTGGGAGGTAAGAGAGCTGTGTTGTTGATTTATTTTTTTTCAACTTGAACACTTACTTGTACGTGTAGTATTGATTAATTAAAATGGGGATGTTGCTCATGACTCGAATCTTACGATGTGGCTTCTTTTTGGTCCAATATTGTCCAGGTGTTATGACGACAGTGTGCATGTGGATGAGGCGTTGTATCCAGCCTTAAATGACGAAAGCAATCCTGTGTTGAAAAACAAGAAAGTGAGTAGATTCCGATTTAAATGTGATGTTGATGTTACAGTGCTGTTTACATCACTGCAACTGCATCATGTCATCATAATATGAAAATAAATGACAAGCAATCCTATTTAAAATGTTGGCAGGCTCTGATTCCTGCACCTATGCTCAATTAAATTTTCGTATCTAGTGTTTATACGTACTTCTAGTGCGTTTATACTGACAACTGAAAGTTGTGTTTGCGTCAGTATGACGACTTTCAGTCAAGTTGTCATACTGACAACTCGACTGAAATGTTCCTCAACTTAAATTAATCTTCTTTCACTGTCATAATTTAAAAGAGTGGCCTTGAGCTGGGATATTTCTGTTTTGTTTTCATCCTGAGTGATGAAGCCTTTCATTAGTCACCTTTTTGAAACTTAAATGAGAATATGCATATCATTTTGACATCCCTTAAATTGAATTGAATTTGTTCTCTTCAATACCTTGTTTTGTGTCTAATTTGTGTAGCATCGCTGCATGCAGCCTAAAGATTCTCCCGAGAGGACGCCTGAAAATGACAAACGCATGAAGAAGAAATTAGATAAGATGATGAAAGACCTTATTTCAGTTGAACCTCTTGGTAAGAGATTGTTACAGCTTTGGAACATGTTTACTCAAGGCCAAGTGAGTAATCTCTCATCGTATGAGTATTTCCCACAGTTACAGACGTGTCTCCTATCATCATTGATGAAGAGAGTGGAATTGTCTACAGCCCTGCTTTAAAAAGATCAAATTATATGGCGCAGCGTTTGAAGGACATGAAAGAGAAACGAGAACACCTCTCACCCACAGGTACGAACAGCAGCAAGAGTTCACTGATGGAATGATTGGGCTTAAGGCCATGACATACTCCACAAGAAGCGAGTACTTTGTTTTTTCTCCCAGGGCTCCGAGAACAAAATGATGTCATTTTGTTCTTGCAGCCCTGGATTGGGAGTTCTCACCGCTTGATCTTGCAACATGATCCGGGCAGAACTTTTTTCTCGCATGGTCTCTGAGAACTAGTGTGTGATTGGTCAGAAATTTGAAGAGGGCGTGGTGGAGTGAGATGTGTGCGAGTGTCTGTGTGTGTGTGTGGGTGTGTGTGGCCGAGGTGGCAGCTCCGGTCTCCAGGGCAGTGGGCCGGCATCCCATGGTTTCGTCCCTCCGTGTCCTCCTCCTCTGCGCAGAGTCGCGGGGGCGGGGCCGCGCCACGCCGGCTAAGGGACCGGCCGCAGCTCCTGCCGCCTCCCCTCTATCTGTCCGTCCCTCCCTCCACCTCCATCCATTAGCGCATCCACCCACCCATCCGCCCGGCACTCCAACTTCTTGTGAAGTATGTTATGACCAGGCCAATAAGAACTTTGTTCTTGTTCTCACAGTCCTGGGCTTGCAGAGTATGTAATGGCCTTTGTAAACATCTTAACTCTTTTGAAATGCAGTTTAATTCACTCGTCTGTCATTTCTTTCAGCCTCACAAATGGCCGAGTCCTGTTCACTCGTCAGGCTGAAGCCTTCTCTTGGAAGCACACCAACTGTCCTCAAATTAATGTGTAAGAAAACTGTTATCTTCTTGTCACAGTAGTTGCTTTTACACATATAAATATGTTTGATGGTAAAGGTGCAGTCTCTCTCACGCACAGTATAGACATGGTCATCAGCAGTGATATACGATATGATATAAAAATGTATTGGAGCCAGTCTCATATGTGCAGTATTTGTGTTTTTTCTCCACTTAACCGTTACCATATCTCACCTTCAGCTACTTATTTACTTTTGCTGCCCAATATTCCACAGTGGGAGTCTAGCATACAATTAGATGTGTGAGCTAGTGAAGCGTGTGCTGCCATTTGTGGTTTTATGTTCAAAAGGTCAGCGAGAGCCAGGGATGAGCAAGTTAATACTTATAAGTAGCTGAAAGATTAATAAAAACCCCCAATTATTTTTCCTCTTCTAATTTGCAGTTGATCAGTCGGATGATGAATCCAGTGCCTCTGCTGCTGAACCAGGCTGCTCACCCGATAAAGAGGAAAGGAGAACAGATGTTAATATTTCGGATGGTGTGCGTGTGGAAAAAGCAAGCCACAGGAAAGATTCCGAAGAGCCCTGGCCATCAACCAGCAGCAGTGAAGGGATGAAAACGATGCAGAGTCCTTTGAGATGCCCTGACAAAAATGATGGCAAAGGGATGAAACTAAAAAAGACTAGAAAGAGTGCAATAAGAAAAATGACAGAGGAGGAAAACAGATCTGCACAAACTTCGCAGGATTTGGAGCCCCACAACAGCAAAAACTTCAGAAAAGAAAAAAGGCAATCTCAAATTAATTCAGCAAGCCTGAAACCTGAGAGGGGGCAACAAAAAATTAAAACGAATGAAACCTCAACACACACCACTGCTAGTATTCCTCCTAGCAATGCGGATTCCTCCAGTTGCGTTTTATCAGTAAGTGGTGTTGGAGCTGAACTGTCAAAGGAAGCTGCTTTATCGTTACAGAATACACCCAGACGAGCCAGAACCTCAATGTCTGCATTGGTCCGATCCTTCACTGTTTCCTCTGAATCTCACCGTGTTGCACCAGGTGTGATGGATGGAGATGATGTTTTCGAGGACTATTTTTCCCCAGTAAATCGCCACCAGAGATCCAAAAAACGTAATCTGCCATTGGAGGCGGACATCCAGCTTCCATTTGAATTGGATCCCGTCCCTAAGAAGAGAAAACAAAAGAGAAGTGAAAGTGCGGGGTCTGAGACTATCGGTCAAAAGAAGAGGAGACTGGAAGAAAGTCAGCATCACTTGTGTTATTCATCACTGCAGGAAGTTAAACCATCTCTTGAACAGTCCACTTCAAGCACAAAGGCCACAGTTGTGGCTAATAGACAGAGACAGAGCAGTTTGCTGTGTACAAGCGCTGATACAATCGATTCTGAAAGACAAAGAGCATCTGTGCAATCAACAGTGTTAAAGGGAAAAGCAACATCAAGCCCCGATATCAGTGCCCAGTCTAATACTGAAAGTGAGTAGTAATACTGGATTCATACTACTGTGTAGAAGCCATGCTATAGGTATGCTCATGGCCTATGTACAGCAGTGAGCATCTGTTGCTGTGTTGAGGCTGCACAAAAACACTTGTTGAGCAGAGATTGGGGTGGGCATGGAGTTTCATTTATTAAGGATCTCTGTTTTCATAATCATCTTAGTGCTCGTGTTTGCCCCAGATTTGCATATGGTACTTTCACACCGCTCCATAACGCTGAACAACACATTTCTTAGTGGCGGAGGTTTGTAATTCATGTAATCTGGGTAAAATTTGGGTTTCAAAAGGTACAGTGTGTAGGATTTAGTGACATCTGTTGTTATTGAAGCTGAATACCTCTCACCTAATCATGTCATTCCAAGCATGAAGGAGAACCAAGTCCTCATTATTTAAACTCGAAAGGTTTTTGTTTGCTACTGTGAACATATGGTGCTGCTGCATCTGCAGGGAGAAGCTGCCCTTAAGTTTATTACAAAGGTACTTTGACTTACAAATGTACAGCTATTACTGTGAAAAGGATGGAAATCAGTTTGCCTACATCTTACACACTGGACCATGAACTATAAATTAATCACTAAACTACTTAATAAACAGATATCTTTCAAAAGAATAATTACATTTACTGGATATCATATTTTAAAAGAAGAATAAAGACATCTCAGCCTAACTTAGATCCTTTTATTTAAATGTTTGTGGTATGTGCTCTGTATTTGTCTTAAAGGCCTAACTCGTGATGTAAGTCTCATAAATTCGAGGCATGCTTACACATTGTGTGTGTATCCATTCATACCTTCTTCTAAGAGTCATGGCGACTACAGCCAATTCCAGCTGACATTTGCCAAGAGTCAGGAGGTGCAGGCGGCTGGCTGGCATATCGGAGGGTCAACACACAACAGACATTGATAAGCACACAGCGCACTCGAGTTCACTAACAGCCAATTGTTAGTGTCCACTCAGTCAAACCCATGTGCTTGTGTTATATGTTTTTTCCGCACTTATCTCCACAATCCAAAGACGGGAAATTAAGTGCGTTGGAATCTCTGTGCTTGTAGGTGTGTAGATGCGGGTCTGTCAGTATGTGATATACTGGAGCTGTCGGGGTTATCTGCCTGAATGCTGAGCTCCGGCCTCCTTGCGACCCTGAGCGGAGAAGTGGTTTAGAAAATTGGATGACTAATCGTGAATAACAATTTAAAACCTTCCTCCCTGTTTATAAGGTAATTCACATGATTAAGTCCTCGTTCACCCGAAAATATTAACAGATTTAAAATTTGAAGGAAAAAAAACTCCCCTTTTAAAGATCCACTGTTTGGGTTTTCAGTTGAATAATTTCCATTTCGATTGACAAAGCAATACAAAACATTCTTAGTAATATGAATATATAATCACAAGTGTATGAGTTTTAATGATAACTGAAGGCGACTGCATGTTCTCCTAAAGTTAGTGGTGAGGTGAGAGGTATTCAGCCACAACAAGCAACTTCACCACTAAATGTCACAAAACCTTGCACACCATCATTTTAGTAAAGCGGATACAGAGTTTTGTGGTGATAGTTAATTAAATAATAAATTAAATAAATGAAGTTAATTTGCCAAGTGAAAAAAATTAAATGTACCTGCCAGATTAGGATTGATTATTACTAGTATTATATTGAAGAAAATCATTTTGATCATATCAAAATTTTATCTAGTTAATTATAAATAATTAGCTATCTATTTGCTAACGGTGGAATGTTAGTATGTGATTTAAAGTTGATGTATTCAGTACATGTACTATTCAGACAAACGTACTATTCACTATATGTTTTCAGTGAAAGGGGGAACAGCAAGTAGCACACATACATTGCTTGCTAGAGAGTTTGCCCCCCCCCCCCACCACACACACTGTTTTTTTTATTTGTATCTCTTGTTTTCAATAGGCCCAGATAACGAATG
>JAFBJT010111400.1:37500-81468 GCA_016785325.1 Chascanopsetta lugubris | reverse complement strand
AGACCGACATCCAGATTGAAAACTATTGATGTGAAAGAGGCGTTCAGTGACTTCACTATGCCCTCCAGTGAAAGCAGAACATTGTGTACCACTGGCGAAGACGGTTTTGTTTACACGTTTCGACGGGAAATCGGTGGTTGATTATCGCTCGGCGAGTCAGTTTGATAAATACCAATAAATAAATCAAGAGTTCCCTGCTTATTAAGCCTCGGAATGAAGACATCGCGCTGGTGCAGGCTGTGAAAACACGTGAGCGAGCCTCGCCTGTAAATAACGAGTGGCACAACAGCTCGCCGCACTCGTGTGTTTGCACATCCCGACGTGTAGCATCATGCTAAAGCAGTCGCTCAGACACATCTCCAGACGTATGAGCTCTGGTGTGGAGTGTCTTGTCGGATTCTTTTCCCCCTCGTCGTTTCCCCGGCTTCTTCGCTCACTGCAGATTTTTCTCCTCTTCTTCTCGATTCATCCTGAATTATTAAAAAGTGTTGTGATTCCCAGTATGATTGTGAATCTGGGGCTGCGGCTCTCAACTGCGCAGTCACATTTTGCTTGTTTTCCTCCCTGCTCATGCTGTTCTCCCCGTCTTTGCTTGTGCTGTCTCGCTTAGTTCACACGTCGGCGCACGACGCCGAGGTCCCCGAACTCGAAATCTCACCTTGAGAGGGGCGAGAGCGAGAGAGAGAGAGAGAGAGAGAAAGAGAGAGAGAGAGACAGAGGGGGAGAGAAAGCGGGCTCGATGGGAGGGGGGTTTTTCAAATGATGAATACTCAAAAAGTTGTGTCTGCCCTCGACTACAGAGACGTATTTGTCTGAATCTGTATTCAGGTCAGGGTGCTTTCCACAGGGGAGGGGAACGGAGGAGGGAGGGATATTTTTCCTTCCCATCATGCACTAGCAACCGGGCCAAAATTGGCACAGAAGGTTGGGCAGTTCCTCCTGGGATTAGAATTCTGTCTCTTGCCTGACTCGCTCCGAGGGAAACCTGCCAGGGACACCGGTTCAACGCGGCGCGGGGCTCGGATGCGACCAGATACCCGAGAGGCCGACACGTTGGTCCCCTCGCAGCTGACCTGCCACCGTGGCCGGGGGACCCCACCTCTTCTGTGTTCTCTGCGTCCCCTTCAGATTCCCATGGCTGCCAAGCCTGACACGCCAATGACTCCCTGGCGTGGCAGAGAACCACGGCGGCTGCCCCGAGAAAAGGTTATGAAAACAGCTGCCGGCGGATGAAAAATTCATGCAGCGTTACCATATATTCGAGAGCACTCCCCTCATCCTCTTCCCCTCTCTGTCCGTTTCTTTCTGGATGATGCACAGATGACACCATGTCAGTGCAGCACATGGGCCATGGGGCTCCATTGTCTCTGATCTGTGGGAGAATATGAATGCGTGGTGTGCCGTCTGTGATGGATCCAACTAGCGAGTCAAAAAGAAGGATCTTTATCTGGGTCCATAAGCACAGGGTTGTGGGGGATTTCATTGTGGCACTGGCTGGATACACTCCCTAATAGGCCACTGCAGAAAACATGAGAGGGATCCTGAGAGAGCAGAGGCGAGTGAGAGGAGGGAAGGAGGGATATGGATGGCTAGAGATGCTTTCTATAGCCGAGAGGACGAGCGTGTGCACGGCTGTATCTCTTTAGTGTTGACCATCCAGCGTCCACACTGGAGAACGTCGAGTTCGTCCACATGAGAATCAATTTATTTCCAGTCCAACACCTTCCATTTGCATTCACAACAAAATGAATACATGTCCTCGTGGTCAGAAATAAGAGCGGAGAAGCTGCAGTACACACAGTTTTCGGGGTCAATGGACTGACTTGTTTCCAAGTGTCACACTTTCACTGCAGTCTGTGGCGCACATTGCTTTCTGTACCCATTTCAAAGTGAAAGCACGAAATCTGTTGATTTATTTCTACGAGGCTTTTATTCCTGATCAAAGGACCAGACGTTATGCAGTGATGCAGCTTCAAAGTCCTGGTGTTGCCAATAGATGAGCTTCGATAGAAGTAAATACAAGGATTGTATTAGGAGGCGCCGCCCCATGGTGCTCACGCAGCCGCTGGGGCCCAGGTGTTGCCCCAAGGTTCCTTATAACACAGTGCCTGACAATGCAGGGGACATCTGGGGAAGAGGCCCAGAAAATTATAGATTTATCAAAATATAATCTGGAAAAAAAAAATCAGATGAATGATATTTGCATGTTCAGAAATTGAAAAAGACATGACGATTCCTTGTGTCAATGAGCGCGGTGAAAGCTAATTAACCCAATTCCCTCAGTAAACAGTCTATTTATAAACTATGGCAATTCAACATTTTCTGTGAAGTCCATCAACAAAACCATAAAAATGTCCAACGTACATATTTTCTGAGAAACAGGGACGATTTCACTGTGTTAATTTAATCTGAAAGGGCTATTTATCCAGTGTTGACTTTAATCTTCGCAGTGTCACACAGTGAATATGTGTCTATGATTTATGAATCTTGCCGTAAACACAAACAATTGAAGAGATCTAGATGTGGAAGTTGATTAAGTCGGCTTTGTTTATTTTAGGACAGGAGATTGAAATTGAAATGCTGCACTGTATATTTGGTTGGTATGAATGAATGTTGTATCACTAGCTGATGCAAGATGGGATTGTAATTGTTGGCAAACATGTTTATCTATGCAGATGAGACAATGCTTTTTCAGACTTGTCAATCATCTGGTAAAAAAGATCAAAGTAGGCCAACTCATGTTATAGTTTCCTCCAGTCTTAATGTCATGAATGTGGAACTTGAAGGAAGTATTATTAAAAAGTATATAAATTCAGGTTAGACCTTGTTCCATAAAACATGTTTTCTCTGCGGCGTGTTACAAAATGAGCTTTCAGTGTTGTCATGCACCTGCGTCGGATCATCCACTGCTCGCACTGGGAATCACATTTCATATTAACTTGTTCAAGACTTTTTTTTAATTGGAGGTCTTTTGTAAAAAAAAATAAAAATAAAAAAATAAAAAAATCACAGATGCGTCTGAATTTAGCATTAAAGGCCACGGGGATTATAAACTGCAGTTTAATGAGGGAGAAGCTGAATGACGGGGACGGAGCGACCCCAGAGCTTTACGGAGTTCCATTCCGATCGATGTATGGTAACGAGGAGGCAGCAGTGGTTGCTGGCGAGAGGGAGTGCGGAATGAACACGGGGTTCTTTCGCCAAGGTAGCTACAGAAAAGCATCTGGTGACATAATGAGCTCCTCCTAGCAGCAAATGCATTCACCTGTGCTGTTAGGAATGGTGCAGCAGGGACCTGGCAACAAGACGTGATAAAGAAGGGCTTCTGAAGCTGTGTCCTGTCACTGAATACTTCGCCGTTGCTCAGGGGTCTCACTCCGCCCCCTCACTGACGATCGACAGGTTTTTCAGACATTGTCAAAGCAGCATTTTTCGACAACATCTCTCCATAGCGTCTGTCCGTGCACGCAGACCACCGCCTTCATGTAAATGCGAAGCCGGCACCTAATAGCGCCTGATCACGTTGAGATGGGGGAGCGCAGAACCCTGAGCTGGATCATTAGAGGAGCGGCTAAATTACAGCTCTGCTCTGCACAGAAAATCCGGAGGCCTCTCCTCCCGGGGGCATGGCTCCAGGGCTGGATGTGTCCACAGCGAGGCAGTCTGTGATCAGCCAGGGTTCAGAGAGGACTACCATACAGAGCTCCCCATGTGATGGATGAAGCGGAGGTAATTATAGATGGGTGTGGTATGAGAGTGGTGCAGAATAGAGAGTTAATGGCTGCAACGCGGAGGCTTACCTTGGGCTCTCAGCGCCTCCGTCTCCGTCATAATCCCGCTTTAAATACTGTTTGAACCCGCTCTTCTTTGTGTAGCCGTCATTCGAGCTTCTCCTCACCCCACAAGACCACCACTCAAGTCCTATTTTTCCCACTCATGATCCCCACCACCACCACACCCCTTCCCGCTTGTTTGTCTCCCACGCCATTGACTGCTGTGCTTTGCAGTGTTGAGAGAGCGCTTGTTTTGACAGCTACGATAACTGGGTAAATGTCATGTGCCTGGAAGAAAGCGATCTCCAGTGAAGTATTGGCATTCATTGCATTATTTCCCCCTTCTCCTTCCTCTGGTTGTGAGTTAAATGAAACAACCAGCAGTGGGGCCCCTGCAGTGTGCCGCGTTGGCTGCAGCTGAATGCGCGTGTGCGCCTCAACGTTGGTTTCTCCGAAGGAGTGAATGCACGTGTGCGTGTGTGTGAATCTGCTGCTCTGAGTTTACAAGGAGCTCAGATACATGTTATCTTGTTGAGGATGATAAACAAGGTCTCCCTGCTTTGACCCGACTTCTTGTTTCCACAGTTTACGCTCGTGCAGCAAATAATGCTATAATGCAATCAGAGGGCTCTCCATTGTGAGTGTCATAAAGCCAGGCTTAATATGAGGATAATAGCCTTTTAAAATTCACACTCGTTGGCGCCTCATGAGAAACACGTTTAATATGGGAAAGGCCAGCTTTTCATTTCACTTACGATGGATACACGTGTCCTTTCTGTTATTTGAAGCCACTGTCAGATCTGACAGCCATCAGGTGCTCAGGAGGCAGTGAAAAACACATCCGCTTACACAAATGTGGACCAGATATGTGTCATATTTGTTGGAGATGGGCTCACCCTTTTCAAATATTGAAATAATTGGCTCAAATATTTATCATGTAGCTAAACAAATGAAAGGAATCCAGGAGTGAGGAGAGCCTTGGGTTACTGCCCCGGATCACTTGCCTGAGAAGCATCTCAGAGCTGGAGGACACACGAAGAGGGTGGTGGAGAGCCACCAATTAACTGGCAATTAAAACATCTCCCCACAGTACACTTAATGGCATCCCGGAGGTTAGAGATGTAGGGAAAACTCACCAGTCGCTGCACAATTAGTGGAGGTTTTTTATGGTGTGTATTTTTGCCTTTATTTGGATTTGCATAACGAGGGGGAGATGGGAAACACTGTGAGAGGGGAAGGAGGCGCGGTGAAGGGTTCAGCCAGATCTCTGAGGACCAGACCTGCTTCAAAAGCCCCATGATGTGTCTATGTGCCATCGGGCTGCTGTGGTTTGAATTATTATTATTATTATTAATTCATAAGAATTAAAAGTGCAGTGTGTAAGATTTTGGTCATTTTTGTCACTTTTGATAATATTACAAAATAAGTAAATACTTTCATGAATGTATAATAACCTCAGTGTTTCATTTTTGTCCCCATTACTCTGACATGGGGACGGCAGCAGCTCAGTCAGTAGGGACATAAGCTTGTAACCGGAGGGTCACCAGTTCAAGTCCCGCACGGATCAAGTTTGGAGTGTGGACAAGTAACTGGAGAGTTGCCAGCTCCTCCTCCTGGGCACTGCTGAGGTGCCCTTAAGCAAGGCGCCTGTGTATGGCAGCCGCCTCGCTCATCTCTCCCTCAGTGCATGTGTTTGTGTGTGTCAATAACCACGTGTACAGTATATAAAAAAAAAATAAACACAAGCATGTAAATGAATAATAGAGTGACAAAAAATTAATTTTTAACTAATCTTAATCTTGAATGAGTCCATTAATGTATATTTACACAAGGAGCGGGTCCTCTCTACGGGGTCTGCCATGTTTTTTGTGGAGTGGACATACGAAACATCTTCTGAGTTTGAATGACAACTGAAGTCTACCGTAGGTTCTCCTGCATGCTCAGAAGGGTGACGTGATGGATACAACACATTTTACACACAGCACCTTTAATCCATGTCTTGCACGCAGATGTTACCAGGAATGACAAGTGGTCCTTGAAGATCATGCTCTTTCTTTTGGGAGGACTCACTCGCTCATTACACCGACTCAAATACTTGACCAGAACATGCTCTTGAAATAGTTTAAAAAAAAACGGTCCAAATGTGCCTTAGACTGGGGGGCTTTGGACGCCTTTCAACAAACCAGCATGCTTCACTTCTGAAGCTTTTATACCTTTTCTGACAGGCCACACTTGAAGGTAAAAGAAGATTATTTCCTTCCGACAGTTTCACTGAAAGAATTTGCAGAGTTTCTGGGTTTTGATAGAATATATTTTCTTACAAAGGGGGCAGCAGTGGATAGAGCAGCCCCCTTTGGAAGTGAAGTTGGCTGGTTCGAGCCCAGCTTTGATACAGGATGCAGTGTCACTAGTCACGACACAGATACCCCCACGACCCAATGTGCTCTAGTATGAAATACCCCATGACCTAGCTTCTGAATAAGCGTCTGAAAACGACGTAACATTTTCCAATTTTGTATTAAACTAAACTCCATTTGCAAAAGACTAGGACGGTTATGAATATCATGAGCATCCTTGCATATATCCAGTTTGTTTGCGACATGCCACGAAGACAAGACTTGAAGAAGCAATGAGTCTACCAGGCATTAGTGCCTTGGATTAAGGTAAAGGAGGAGTCTCCTGAAATGAAGCTATATATGACCACGCCCCCTTCAAGAGATTGTTGTGGTCAGAGCTGCCGAGGCTCTGACATCCTGAGGACCGAACCGCACCTCAGGACCTCATTATCTGTCTACATCCCACTGTGACATCCCATCAGTCTTTGGAGCTTTTTGAGGATTCATACAACAGCCTCTCAGAATAGTGGAGCAAGAAGTGTGTTTTTCTCATTTTAAGGGTTGTTGTCGAAATGCAGTAAAGACATAGATCTGTCTGGAAATCAGAAAATGCGGATTGTATATAAAAGGGTCCCTCTTGCTCCTTGTTGCCACCTCCTCCGACCGCCAACAATAATTACAGTAATGTTGCAAAGTAGCTGCTTGGACCCCGTTGTGAGCACGGCTGGTGACCAGCCGCACCACCACCATGCAGTAAAATGCTGTTTCGTTCGTGTTACGACCCACTCAGACATCCCACTGTCACAATTTGGCTCCTGCCTGTGGTGGTCGTTTGATGCATAAGGCTAATTTGTGTTTGTGATGAATGAAAAGTCGAGAGAAATTTGCCGGTAGCTTGACAAAGAAATGACAGTTCCCGCCCCCCTTGGCCCACTCGGACCGACACCCGGTCAGCTGTACAAAACTAACTATGGCAGCCGTCAGAATTAGAAACATTAGGATGCTATTCAGATATTTTGATAACAGAAGGACCTTATTTCACTTTGAAGCCATCAAAAGGGTCTTCAATGGGCCATGGAGGGATATATTTAGAATTTAAAGGTAGATACAGGGAGTGACGAGACAAAGTTGAAGGCTAAAGTATACCGATCACATTTCATGAGGAAGAAGCCGCAACTTGTTACCTTTTCACCCTTTCAGACAGTCATGTTCAGTAGCATGGGCTATTCATCATCAGCGAACAGTGATGTTTGATTGAGCGAAAATACTATGATGGAAAGACAGGCTGAGCTAACGCTATGAGGCTCACCGCATTAGCCGCAATTAGCATCAGAGCAAATCCGAAGACTTCAGTGTGATTCAATGGAGCAACATGAGCTGGATGTCCGAGTATATTGCAGTGCTATGGGGAATGTGATTGGTCCCAGACTTTCGAGGGCGGGACTTAGCTATAGGTCAATGGTTTAGTTTTAATTTTAGTTTGAACTTATGTTTATGTCATCATTCTTGATGAACTTCTTCAAATAGAAGATCAGTCGCCATTTTTTTAGAGCACTCAAATTGCCGACTCATTTCATGTCCATCACAGAAATGAATGTGTGTTTGTTCATGTAAAGTCATATAAACCTCATCAGTAACAGTTGACAAATGCCTCTGATCCAGGGGGGAAATATCCTAAACTCACCTATTTCCTGTTATACACACACCTTTCAACAAATGTTGTGGTAGAATCCCACAGAGTTTATATCCTATTATCACTGTGCCTCTCCTTTTAAATCCAGCAGCACCTTCTATTTTTAAAATGTGCCTCCTCAGTCAACGGACAAAAAGCAAGGGGCTGCAAAACGAGTTGATGGGGGAAGTTTCTCAGGAGGATGAAACGAACATAACCTTTGTCTTCAGATGTTAAAAAACACGCGGCTGCGTGAAATGAGTGGGGACCACCTTGCACCGCAACACACAACTTTCCTCTGGTGTCACTGAAGGTCAAAGTTGAACGAGCTTGTCTTGCGTTTGTTCTCCATCCAAAGTGGCTGATACAGCTTTTCATTTTTTGCGCTCAGAGTTTGAAACTTGTTATTCATGATGCGACGCTAAAGCAGATGTCACAATCCAAACGCGTGGCGCGGCGCGCAGAATGAGACACCATTATAGAGTGATACCAAATGAATGACTTTGATATACCTGCCTAAATATCTTGTCAGGATACGAGAGCCTGCGCCGCATTCCCCTTCAGATCTAATTTGAGAAAAATATGAAATCAGTAAATCTCCTCAGAAGAGTGCAGACTCACTCGGAGAGGTGAGTCACTCTTGCTACTTTTAGTGCCGTGCTGATACTAACTGGTTTTACCTTCGTCACCGTGAAGTGACAGATGTATAATTCTATTCAGATTTGAACTTTCTAGTTCAGGGGATTCTGAGTGAGATGTTAAACTACAAATGGGCTCAACTCAGAAATGTTGCTGAGTCATTCTCCAAGAGTTCATACTTGGATACTCATGGGCACGTAATGTACCTTCATTTTCTATTCGGCGAATAAATGTGAAAGCCTCTTCTAGATGACATCTAGAAGACCTTCATGGCCGAAGATGAGACGCTGCACGACCATACAAGAACAATACGACGCCATCGGATGATTGAAGACGGTCTGACGTAGGGCTGTTTCCATGACGACTCTCATGAAGAGCGGTGTCAGCTGCATGTCTGCCTTATGAAACACTATGACTTGAAGTTGGACAGCGTCTGTAGGGCAGTGACATTCGAGCCACAACAAAAAAAAACTATCCAAGATGCTTGTACTGCTGTGCTTTCAATGACTGCTGTGCTTTCTTTAATGCATTGTGACATTTGACATTTTAAATAGAAACTTTTAAGTAAAGAGTCCATTGAGTTGAGATGGTAAAGCTTTACGTTATATAAATTGCATTGGGTGCAATGTTGAAGTTTATACTTTGTTTACTTTTGTGTTTTTCTTTTATCTGTCGGAAGGAAATATTTATGTTGATCTTCTGCTGTATAAATCTCATCCGGTGAAAGAAGAAGCAGCTTTTATCCAGCAAATTATTTTAGCGTTCTTTAAATAGGAAACCTGAAATAATAGCACTCTTGATATTTCTCCAACGCTGGTATTTCTAATGACTTATTTTGCTTAATGCCCTGCATTAGTGTTCCCTTGTAAACTTTTAACAGCCCTCCTCCGAGAGCATGAACACTATTCTTATGCTTGACAAGTAATAATTATAACAAAGTTGCTCAATGAGAAGAACTGAAAAGATTAAAAACATATAAATTCATGTCTTTCACTACTTAGAGTCCAGAGTCTCTTAAAAAACAATATTAACTCTGCGGCCACACGGTGATTTTCCCGCTATTATTTGAGCCTGTTAGGTGAAGTAAGTAAATCCATCAATAAGTCTTTCTTATCTTTCTAAAAGATATGAGGGAAACGGCACCACGGGGAGTTTCTCTGATCAACAGCTTGTTGTGCTACCAGGTCAAACTACAACGTCTGCAGCTAAATATTTAAACAGCAGCTCTATCTCCAATGATATCAGGGCAAGTTGATGCATATCATTATGACCTTGTTAATTAAAAAGATATATCACATACAGTTTGAACCTGGCCCCACATGTATTATGTA
The DNA here is from genome assembly GCA_016785325.1 of Chascanopsetta lugubris. NCBI lineage: Eukaryota > Metazoa > Chordata > Actinopteri > Pleuronectiformes > Bothidae > Chascanopsetta > Chascanopsetta lugubris. The sequence continues at coordinate 71,717 of JAFBJT010111400.1, read as the reverse complement.
TATGCAGAAATGATGTGGAATTGCCCACTGGTGTCCACATCTTGCCGTGGCCGCATGCAAAATGTACCATTTGTTGGAATATAAATAAAAAATACCTCTCCCGCCAGAGGACACCGCTTGGGCTCCAGAGGACTTCCTGGTCGACCCTGACGAGGTTTTCTCTCAGCAGGGCGTGAGGGACCAGATGGCGTTATGTGGTGGCCGGGTCCACGTGTGGTTATAAAACCACGGGAGGCTATGGTGTTATCTGAAAACCTGAAACGTGGCATGTCCAGACAACCTTCGGTGAGACGGTTGATGTGAAATGTGGCAGCTTCGTCAATGGACGCGTTTGTTAGAGCGACATCTCCTTTCTCCGTGCTGTCACTGCTTCAACCCATAGTCTCGCGATCGTGTTAACAAGACGGCGAACTACACGGACATAACGGAAGGTTACACAAACAGGCCAAGGCGAATATGTGAGGGCTATAAAAAGCTATTGATTTTTCTGAGAAGAGGGTGAAGATGGATGCAATGGCTGCCAGGTGGATACACCCAACAGCAGAGGTGTCTGTTTATCCTACACAACTACTGTAGTTACTGGTATTGGTGCTTGAGCTCTGACTCCATTCACTCCGTCATTACAAACGCCCTGTTCTCTAGGCCCGGCTTATTGGAGGGAGAATCAGATTAGAAATCCGGCAAATGTACTTTCCGATGAAAACACAGACGGGTGGGAGGGGGGGGGGACTGCATGGGAAGCGTCAATGAACATACGAATAGCGGCCCTCCACAAGCTCTATGTTTTCTCATAAAACATTAAGCTCCATCATTGTCCTTGTATTTACTGCAGACGAGCCTCGTCTGCAGTTTGCAAAGAAGCTGAAGAGTGTTCGAGCCCATGCAGGCAGGAGAAAGAAATGCAAGGACGTTCACTTTTTTTTTTTTTTTTGTGTTCATTTTTCATTTGGACAATAAATGTAAATAAGGCCATACATTGTAGCTCGGCAATGGTTCAGTACCTGCTTTACTTGTTGGCTGAACGCAGCCACGCCCTCAGTGCAGTTTGAATAGACGCAGTCTGCGACAGAATCTCTTCGCAGCCCCACACACCCTTCTGCAATAAACAAAGATATGGCAGTCAATACTTCCTAAATTAGAGGTCACTCTGTCCCAGGGGCATGCTGTGACTTTTACACACACACAAGCAAGCAGATCTGCAGAGCACACTCCAATGACAATGCAGAATCTTGACTCCACCCCCCCCCCACCCCATCCTCACCCTCACCCTCCTCCCTGCCTCAACAAACTGTCTCCAACATGTGACTCTACCACTTTTCCATCAAGTCACAAAATAGATGATAACAATAATAATAATAGCTGGTAACAAAAAGTTTTCTTTTGCAGTGAGATAATAAATAAGCATTTCTAAGATCATATTCTGATTGTTTTTATTTTTGGCTTCCCCTTCAACTGACACTGATAGGAACAGTCTCCCTCATCATCTTATACCAGAGCAGATCCCTGCTCCACTTCCTGCACACAACTGTGACACACAGTGATCTATCGGCCATCAAAGGTGCAGTGTGTAAGATTTCGGTCATTTTTGTCACTTATTGCAAATATTGCCAAATAATTACATGCTGTTATATTTTTCTTTTTACCCTTAAATGAGCTCATTAATGTATATTTACTTTGGGAGTGGGTTCTCTCCACGGGGGCTGCCATGTTTTTACAGTAGTCCCGATTGAATGTAATAAACATAATTTGAGCCTTACTGACAACTGAAGTCCACCACAGGTTAAGGGTGAGGATGAGGTGATGGATCCAACATGCAGCTTCACCTCCAGATGTCACAAATGTCACAACACTGCACCTTTAACATGTGAAGTTCGAGCGAATCATATTTTTCCTACAACTTACAAAGATATTCAATGATTTTCCATGTCATTCACTGTGAGGTGAAGGGACTTCTACTCATTCAAGGTGAAAAGAAGACATTATGAAGCAGGTTACCATGGCAACATTGATACCATTGTCACTGAGCCGACTACGATCAACACGGTGTTCTAGCTTTCTTCTTGTTTCTGGAACATTTTTGATGTCTGACTTGATGCTCTCTGATAACAAGCAGGGACAACTGCATTCACCACTCTAGGTATACGGGTCCATTCTATACAAACGAGCCTTACACAAACTAACAGAACGAGCCTGTGTGGTACAACAGGCATCTGGACGAGGTCAAACAATGTGATGTTGTAAAAATATACATAATGTCCACAGCAGAATCATTCTTCATATTTAAAATACAAACTCCATTGCCTGCCTTTTTCCCTCTTTCTTAAAAGCACAGACTGTATATAAAGATGGACGTGGCATCCGTGGCATCACCCTTTGGTTTCTGCAGAGTACATTTGAAGCAATTTGTGGGCGACTCCCTTGTCGCCACGTTGCAGAATCCTAACATCTCCTAGTTCCCTTCTCATCCAAAAACCGGCATGGAGGCGAAACATACACTGAGCTGTGGGTGCCGTTGCATCACGCAGGGTACGTGCCAGGTCGGCCCAGCTGTCAGTCAAAAAGCCACACCCTCAAATATTCACCATTTCAAACGCTGATGAAATAAAAATAAGCGAGCTGGAAAAGAATTCACCCCCCGTACAGGAGTCACAGGAAAACAGGTGACTGATTGAGACCAAAACCGAATTTTGTACCAGGCTTTAAATATGTTTAATTGAAGTTGGCCATTTTAACCTGGGTGTCTATGGGAATTTGTCAGCTCCCAGTGGTTACCCACCACTTTTTTTTTACTTCCTATTCTGCCTTCATCCGTCTGCACCGGATCCCCCCCCCCCTCTCGCTTAAAATGCCTCATATGATCCAGAATATTTATATCCAGCAGGTTAAAGCGATGAGCGACTGAGTGACTTATAGCTCAACCACAGCTTCGCAGAATCAAAACATGGCGGACCCGAGAGGGTTGTGAAGTCTTAAAGGTTCGAGTTCAATCAAAACTGAAGTGAGGAAAGTCAAGATCTCATGAATATGTTTGGTCTGTCTTCGGTGTGATACAGTGAATGTGGAGCTAACCTGCGGCCACTCTATAATTCTCGCAGAAATTGGGTTTATTTTGGGAGAGAATAAACAAGTTGCCTCCCCTGCACCGCAGACTGTGTGACAGAGCAATTTGTTATTGATACCGAATGAGAAAGTAATGAGGAGGAGCTGAAATATGGAGCCGCAGAGATGGGCTGTTGTTCTCTTGTCTAATCAGACATGCGCACGCACTAATACACATCAAACGCCGCTGCTCGCGCTCCCCTCGTATCCCCTGCATCCTCCCTCCTCTCCCCGTCCTGACTCAGCCTCTCCGCTCAAACATGACAGCAGCGAAACAAAAAGAGAGACAACTCTGCAAAGCCCTGAAAGTGTTTACCTCTCTCTCTCCTCCAGGACACTTCTACAGAGACTTTCTGCTGATGTATAGTTACATCCGAGCCATTCAGAGGAGAAATATTGCCACTGCACATGAAAGAAGTGTGGGTGTTGAGAGACCCACAACAGCTTGTGTGAAAAGGCCATGCCAGCGGGTTGATACATTACAGCTCCATACACTTTCCCCTCCTGGATTGCGTGTGTGCGTGTGTGTGTGCGTGTGCGTGTGTGTGTGTTGTGTCTGTGATAATTTGTTAGTCTGTGCATCTGCCTGCTGTGTTAAGTGCAGAGACAGAAGCACGGAGAAAGCTGCAGAGAAGTGAAATAAAGCCTTGATAGAAGACTGAATGTGAGGAGAGCAGGGCCTCTGCGGCTCCGGGTCCATTCACCAGCAGCTTCCACAAAAATGAAGATTTCTGAGCTTTTTTAATATGTGCTGGGATGTCAGGGCGGAGATCGGTGAGAGCAGAGAGAGGCAATCGTGACAAATATTAATAAGAGACAAGGCAACAAGGAAGCAACAACATGATTAACACAAAGCACGGCGTACGTGATTGGACGACATGAGCAGGCGTCATGAAACAGGAGATCAACGACGTGTTTGGAGTTTTTAGACAAAAGTCTTTTTTTTTTGCATTAAATCAATCTCTGCTTTAATTAAAGGTATAATAGGCACGATTTTGCATTGTTTGTAAACACACCAGTCAAAGTGGGCCCCTCCCATGCAGCGAGACAAAATGAAAATACAGGCAGAGAGCTGCGTCCCTGCAGATACACTCACCACTGCACCGCACTTCTAGTTGCTCATTTGAATTGATTAAGAAAAGGAACTTTTGAATCAGTCTATAAACTCATGGTATCATCAAGATGCAACACTGTTTCTGTGGATACGTGCATATACACTTGTCCATGTGCGCTCATGGTATCTTGTGCCAATCTTCAATCTTGTGTCAGGTGGCAGCAGAATGCTCTGATTGGCCTTAACTTCAAAAAATATAAACTCTGCGTGACATCACAACATTTCATCAATGGCAAAGGTTGAGAAAACAGTGACAATGCCTCGGAAATGGCCATGACTCAGACAAACAGGTATTTGTGCTCTTTTCTAGTTTCTCATCCTTTGTCTTACTTCAGTCTGACCTTTAGACAAACTGTGGTTATTGTGCATATTAAAAAGCACAGTACACCTCTCAGGCTATTTCTAAAGTCATGAAATGTGGCACAGGATCGGACTGTAAATAGGCTTTGTGATGACACAGCCTTTGCACATTCATTTCCATTAAATTACAGTCAGTCAGTCAGGTGCATGAGGCACAGAGAGAAAAGCCTGTTGTTGTAGCTGCACTTGACCCACAGCTCAGCACAACATCTTTATATAACCTCTGTTTTTATCTACACATCACCCGCTCCAGCCATCACTTATCATTTAGATTCAATTAAATACATTTGTCCTCACAGGGCCACTGTAAAAACACTGATGGTTTAGAAGGACCTGCTCCTAAAGTAAATATAAAGGGCTCATTCCAGGGTAATGAAAACAATTCTCCAAAGATACACCGGTTGTGATATACTAATAAAACCATCGCTAAATTGTTCTGTAGTCCATCTCTGCAATTAAAGCGGAAACAGTTACACCTCCATCTTTTACACTTTAAGGTTAAAAAAAGACAAATTCATTCATCTCCTTGCATTTTTCATATATATATATATCCTACTCTCTCTCTCTCTGAGAAGCCTCTCTACTGTCGAAAGATTTTCGGAGCGGTGCATTCAAGGATGCATAATCGCAATCATCAATATTTTATGCAAAAGAGAAACTCTCTCTGGAGCCCAAATGTGTTTCCTGAAGTCTGTTCTTGATTACTTTTTGAAACCCGAGTTCAACTTTTCACCAACATCTATTTCTTTTTGTCGGCGAATCATCCAAAGTAGAAAATGTATAATGAGAGCACATACTATATTTCAATCAGTGTAGCGATGTCCATTCAAAATTCAACAGACACTATATGAAACGAAGCTGCATCTGTTACGAGAGTTGGTCCATTCATCCTTTGAGGGTCAAGGGGAGGATTCTGAGCCAGTCCCAGCAGGGACGCAGGGTACAGCCTCGCTAGATCACCGTAGTATACCCAAGGGGCAACCTCCAGTGTCGGTAGATAAAGCCAATAGGGAAGTGGAAAAACCTACAGTTCCCTGGGTGGCCACTTGAGGCTGGCTCCAAAAGTGAAAAAAACAAAAAATCACAGAGACTCATGTTACTTTAGAGGTAAATTAAACATGTTTAAAGCCTGGTACAAACTACGATTTTGCTCTCAATCAGTCACATTGTGCGTAATTAAGGGCGTGGCCTCTTGACTGACGCCTGGGCTGAACTGGCACATTCGGCGGGTGACGCTGCAGCACCACGGGCCCACCCACAGCTCTGTCTGTGTTCCGCCTCTTTGCCCATTTTTGGATGAACTCGGAACTAGGCGGAGTCAGACATCGGCAAGATGGCGACGAGTCGCTCGCTCACAATTTGCCTCAACTCTGCAGAAACCAACGGGTGACGTCACGGACATCCATCTTTACGTACAGTCTAGAAGCATAACACACAATCAGTTACAGACAACCATCAGATCACAGTCACAATCCGAGCGGTGGTCAAAACTCAGCAAAGTGGGACGTCAACTGGGAAGCTGCCGCAGTAGCGAGGCCATCACAAGCACTGCGCCACCATGGTGGCAACTTTCAGATTTTCATCTGATAAGTGTCGTTACTCTTTCGTGTGCGATCACGTTCACAGCAGTTTGGCAAAAACACCCGTGTGCACCCGAACACAAACTGCGCGGCCTTGTATTGTAATCACAGCGCGCATCAGTTTACAGGATCAATCCTCCGTCACCTTATCAGACGCTCAGTAATGCCGTAAGCTCTGTAATGCTGCGATTACAATCTCAGATAGTTGGCTCTTTATTCCCCCACTCTTTTTCACAGTGGCGCACTCTTTTGACCGGATTTATCATTGTTCTCTCACATCCTTCATTACACCAGATGGAGGGAAAATTCTCCTCTCCTGCCTTTTCTCCTTTTTCCCCCTCGCGCTCAAACTCTCTGCAGCCACATTTTCGTCTTTGTAGGAACGGAAGAGAAAATTAATTTCAAGGTAGGACGTACAGGTTCTCACCTCTCTCGATCTGTGTTAAAGTGATTGAACGAGTCGGCTCCTGAGCCGAGCTGACCACGAGACATAGTCACCCCCCCGAGCGCCCCCCCCGCCGCCCCTCCCCCCCGCCCCCACCGCTTCCTCCATAACCTCAACCACTGCCATGCTCATTGCTCTTCAAATGGCTTCTTAATTGCAAGGGAGTGCAAGTTGGTAATATGGAATATTGTGCCTGTCTTGTTGAGATAAAGCCCAAATGAAGTAAACGGAGCAACAAATGTAGAGAAGTATGAAAACATTATGCAAACTAATGAGTTCTTTTAAATTCAGCTGTGTTTTCCTCTTAAATGGCAATAATATAGAAACACTGCACAGGAATTTTCTCTGAATGTTTAAAAAAAAAAAGAGAATCATAGACCGGAGCTTTCAGCCAACGCAAGGCGAGATGTTCTTATCAGTGGCTACATTCACATTAGCAAACCATTATTTGCTGTGTGGACACAACGATCTGATTGGCTGCTCTGCTTTCCAGATCAGATTAGCATCACTTCAGTGTGAAGGTCAGAAATATGGCTGAGCACCATCAGTAGAACCATCATATCAGAGTCCACGCGGCTTTTTGCCTACACACACGCGCTAAGAATAGTTTGTATGGACCTGCACAAACAGCAGCACTGTTGTTGTTGTTGTTGTTGTTGTTGATGAAAACTCGACACAATGTCAACATGTGGGCTGTGTCAAAGGATCATCACATCCACATGTTAAACACTGGACGGTCTGAATGTGGACAGTCACATTTGATGTGTGTTGAAATATGTGGCTGGTTCTGTGAATGCATGCGATTGGCTGGACTTTAAAACTTTTATGCTGCACATTGTTCGGCGTTGGCTTCCATGGGTTGAGGGACTGGGGCTCAGCCCTTCGTGACACTGGGCTCTTTGGAGTGGAGAACGGCTGCTGCCCCTCAGTAGACGTAGACATGGAGTCATACGGTGCACGTGGTTAGTTCACTGTTTCTCGAATCAGCGCGTCTTTCTTCTCTCCTTACATTGTCATGCTATTAATAGAGAATTCAGCCTCCACTGAATGTAAAGTTTACAGCGGCAGACGGAAAGACGCGACAGCATGCGAGGGTGGAGGCGATGTGGTCGGAGCAACCGGAGGAAACGGGGAAACGTGGGAGGGGTTAATGAAGTGTGGCCGGAGGAGAGGGGGCAGACAGTTGGAACGATAAGGCGAGGAGGAATAGCTGAGCAGCTCGAAGGACATTAGGCAGAAAGAGGGAAGGAATGGAAAAAGGCTGTGAAGAGGAAACAAAGCAGACAGAGTGAATTTGCGGAGTCATTTTTACAATATTGAGAAGTCAACTTCAAATCCACACCGCCCTCTGCCATTCACAGCGGCAGCTGCCATGGAAACAAAAGTTCATCCCATTGAAATGTTGCTGGATAAAAAGTGATTCAGTGTATTTCCATTAACTGCCCCATATGCAAATGAATTCATCAGGATGTGATAAAAATACAAATGTATCTCAGACCGCCTGGCCTCATGCTCATTCTTTAATTCACTGGTAGACTTGAGGCAGGTGACATTAAACGCTTTGTTTACATTATGAAGACGGGGTAAACGTCAAGGTGTACTAAAAATCACTTCATTCACTCATTCATTTCTCCTCAGTCTGAATACCACTCGCATTGTTTTTGTTCCTTACATCATCATCAGGGGCAGGTCATCTCTGCAGAGGCTGCCATGCTGTCTGACAGTAACTTACTGTGGTTCTCCTATATTTCATATTTTATTTTTCAAGTTCCACCGCAAAGTTAATAGCTTACCTTTTCTTAAATGAAGTTGATGACATTTGATTTATTTAAAGTGCAGTGTGTACGATTTCACTGAATATATTTGTCACTTCAATCTATAGAAAGAGACTGACAAAACAGTTATATAGACATGTTAACAAATGTATTATCACCCCAATGAATGTATTAATTAATGTATATTCACACCAGGAGCGGGTCCACCCAATGGCGGCCGCCACATTTTTTACAACAGCGGACGTACTGGATATCGATTAAGCTTTAATGACAACTGAAGGCTACCATAGATTTTCCTTCATGCTCTAAAGGGAAGGGTGAGGTGATGGATACAATATGCAACTCCACCTGTAGATGTCTCCAAATCTTACACACTGCACCTTTAAGCCTAATTTGTTCCAGCAGACACCACTGAGTTTAACATTATTAAAAAAACAACAACATGTAATATAAATAATAAAGCCCAACAGGAGCCCAAATGAACAGATTTAAACACATCAGGATGCGTTTGTTCCCTCAACACTTCTGTGGCTCAATTTCATGGCATTTAAACACCGGGGTCTGCAGGTAATAGAAAATAACCCGTTGTTTGACAAGCCATAAAAAAACAAAAAAACAGTCACAGTCATTACCCAGCCAATGAAAAGCATGTTTCACCAATTAAGCTGCCAATAGTAAAGTCACCTGGCTGGAAACAGGGTTTGCTCAGTGGCACCGCGGAGAAGGCCGGCCGGCCGCATGCGAAGGCAGCGATTGTGGCCTGACCGCAGAGACCGCGCCTCCCTCCAGGGTCTCGGATCCCACCGAGCCTTAATTACGAGTGCGTGCGGCCCTCGATGGCAGCTGTATCTGATTCCAGATTAAAGCACTTAAACACACTTAATTGAAATGGGACTTTCGTGTGAAAACGAGCCGCAGCTTGGGCCGACTCCTCGGAATCTATAATGACGGGAAATCACAATGGGCTGGTAAATTAAAGTGATGGTTTCCGACGCGGTAGGACGCAGTCGCTGCAGCGGCAGGCGGCTCCACCAATTACCAGTTAAACGCAGGATGAAACATAAGCGGGGGACCTGCGGGGGCCTCAACCGAGCCTTTGGGGATACAAGGCGGCGAGGAAGGCGGGAGAGGGGGTTGTTGTCCTGTTGTCGGTCGTACGCTCGTGTGCGTTGGCGCATCTGCACCCAATTAGCCGCGTTGTTGTTCTCCTCAGACTGGGTCACTACAGGGACAGCGCACAACTTATTCCACCTCCGTGAGCCTTTTATACCTCGTTGAGCTGCCCCTGTCCAAACCGTGAACCTCCAGATGGATAACTTCCTTCATCTCCCACCTTTTCTGTACCACAACACTGAGATGTGACTCAGGGCCTGAGCCTGCGATGAATAACCCACGATAGAGAGTGTCAACACGCGATAGGATACAAATTGCCTCGGCGCCGCCGTCCATGCACCGCTACAGGTGCTATGTATGAAGCATGCGTTGCACCTTGAGGTTATTGTGAGCTGTAAGTCACCCCAGCGTTTGATTTCCCTTGATAATAGCCGCAGCACATGTTGGGTGGCTGGAATTTATTATTATGCTTTTAAACAGTGGCAGCGGGAAAGAGAATATATCTCTGCTCTCCGCTGTGTTTCATGCTTTGGGTCCTTGACTTTAAAATGACATTGAGGGGCTTTGCCCCCATAGATCCACATCAAAGCCCCACGCTGCAATGAAACATGGGTCTATTCTATATACACCACAAAGCATTAAGGAGAAATAGTCCGTATGTGGCGGCGACGAGGGCCATTCCTCACCGCGGAGAAATGCAGGCGCTCTCACAAAGGCTGGTTTCACAACAGCGCCCAGTGAAATGTATGAGGAAATATGTGTTTAAAGTGTAATTTAACACATCACATAACTCAGCTTTATGGGAAACAAACGGCGATGTCCTGTCTGCACGGCTGCTCACACAAACAAGAGTCGTTCACATTCATAAAAGCACATCCAGGGTCACTGTCGCTCTTCCCGTTTGAGTCCCACTCATGCCCCCGTCCTGAACCTGAGCTCCATCCAACATCTCCGCGCTCTCCGTCTCTCGGCTCGACAGGGAAAATGAAAAGTATTACAAATTTCACCCAATTAAAAATGTAGTTTCGATATCCTCTGACATTAAAAGCACTATTAAAAATCCTGAGTGCCCTTTATTAGTGAGTAGGAGTAATTTAATAGATCAGTAGAAGGTCTTCTCTCGCAAAACTCTCCACTGCAGCTTCAACTCTTCCCTCAATGGTCTCATTTCCCTTCCTCGTTGAGTTATGGTGCCTGGGAAATTGCTTTAATAGCTCGGGAGCTAGCTATGATGAGAGAGCAAATGGAAAAGATGGAGATTAAAAGCTACTTGTGCTACTTTTCCTTCTCCTTAACTTTTCACCCCAACTTCAGATGGATAGAACCACTCTGGAGGTTTAAGAAATAAGGATAGTGATTAAACATGTGGTTGAGTTGAGGTACGCGATGGAGCATTCGAACCATGGACGGACAAAGGAAAATAAAGTCAACTAAATTCATTCTTTGAAATTTCAGGAATAAAGTCGAAGAATGCAAACCATTGACGTTATTTCTCATGAGTACAAAGTCAATTCTCACAATTGCGTTTAGAATCAAACTTGGAAACGTATTATTCTACAGAATCCTGTGGAGACATTTGCCAAAAATAGATGTCATTCGACAGCAATCATTCTACAAGAACCACAATGCTGCCCCTCGAGTGGCAAAGGACACGTGGAGTTGATTGTAAATGGGAGTTTTCTTATAGATGCAAAGTTATTTTTTCCATACATGACTTTAAAGGCTCCAACAAGTTGGATAGACTGAGAAAAGAATAGTTTCAAAAGCGCGTGAAAGTAAAAAGCTGATAAGCTTCATTAGCAAGAGATAGTTAGTTAGCGGCATTAGACAAGGTAACGATGAATAGTGAATAAAGCCAGAGCGCTTATAACAGGGAATGTTGCCTGGCAAAGTAGAGTCAACATGAGAGAATTCCTTTTCAAATTCAGCGTGAGAGGCAGCGGATGTGTTTTGGCACGAGCTCCCAAACTGTCTCCTCTGTGTATGTGGAAAATCTAATGAACTAGAAAATAAAGTAACCCGCCCTTTCTTGTTTGAAATGGCGGATCCAAGGAAGCAGGTAGCAGACTGAGCAATGATATCACAGAACGAGTCCCACTGAAGATGTTCAGGGCATCAAACAAGAACAAACACGACGACGACGACGACGACGACGACGACCGAGGAAAGAGCGGGATGAAACGGTCGCTGCCTCGGCTTCCGGACACACAGTCAGACATTAATTAATCTCTTTTTGGGTTACAAATGCTCGGCCTGCTCCTACATTAACCTCCGTCAGCGCTGACACTGAGCTAATCTCTTCTCCTCCCTGACATTCACACTGCAGCTGATGAATATATAGGACACGCGGCCTGGAGTCAGGCAGACACTGCGGGGGAGGAGGGCTCGGCTCAGCCCTGCACTCACTCACCCATGTGCCATTGGCTCTTTACTGACTCAGTAATTGAATAGCCGAGACTGGCTCATCTGTGCGGGAAGAGCAGGTAGAGAGGAGTCGTTGGCAGGCCGCTGGCGCGCTGACCTAAATGCTGGGCAGCGGCGAACCAAGCGGTGCGCTAACCTTGAGCGCCGCGCGTCTCGGGGTTTGTGTGGACGGAGAGCAAATCACTGCGCCGACGTTCGTTGTAAGGCGACGGACGGGACGTCTGTGTGTCTGTGTTGTGTTTGAGTGACAAGTCAGAAGGACCTTTGGCCATGGCCGTTATTTTCTTCAAGACACTCGGAATGACTCAGCGCTCTGTGATGTCGCCGTCGCGACGCCTGGGGGTACGGGGCTCGCCCCGTATGAGCAGCCATCAGAGATATAATTCAGACTCAACAAGAATAAATACAGATGCGATACATCTCGATATAGCTCAATTTCGCACGGGGAACCTTGGATATACAAAGGGAAAATATTTGTATACAAAATGTAACACTTTTATAATCTGTACTAAATTGCAAGTTTCACTGACATTCAAGTACTATCCGGTATTTAATGTTCGTTTATTTGCACACACATGCTTCTTTATTTGAACCCTTGAGATGAGACGGATGGGAGAGTTCAGAGAGGTAATGTACAACCTGTACCAGGGGAATATGAGCGAGCGATCGTAAAGGGTATTGACGAAGAACAGAGTTTAGGATCCTAAGAGCTCTCATCTACATCAGTGCCCTTAAGGTAGATTTTGTCAAACTCCATTTTGTGTGGCCTGCGAGAGCTGAAAGGCATTTGATTGTGTAAAAATGAAAGAATAAAGCATTCATTGCCCATGAACTCTAGTGAATTACACATGCCATTTTTTACGTGTAGCAATATATTCAGTGTGTTTACCTTTTTACATGTATGGAATTGCACATACAATATTCATCACTTAATAGTAATCAAATATGAAGACAGTAATTTTGTAATATGTTAAGTGGTAATTGCATTTAGTCCCACAATTAAAACCGGCCCCTCGAGAGCGACCGTAATTCTGATGTGGCCCCCGGGGAAAATGAGTTTGAGACCCCTGCCTTCAGGCACCAGGGATAAAAACAGTTTGTCAATGAGTTTGCTTTCTTCCAAGTGGGGAGAACTGAATAATTTATAAGCACATTTTTGAAATTTGTCAATAGTGTGAATGTGTGCGCGTGTGTTTTTAAGCACTGTATGGGGGCGAGTGTTGTTTTTACACACATTCACTGTCATTCTGAACAATGTCCCTAAAGGCCTCTCATACATGAGTGGCTCTTCACCTCAGTTAAACCTCCCAGTGTGAGTGTGCAGATCTATTTACTCATTTCTATATCAACTGCATGTGTAGTTGCATCACCTCTGATGCAACTGAAATGTGCTGCACGCTGACACTGTAATACAAACCTAAGACCAGTCAGGTTCTTACATACGCATACTGCATCACTTAGCGCTGATCCCTCAGCACTACGACATGATGTTTTAGCTCCTTTCACGCACCTGACACGGACTTACAGTACGGCTGTAAATCAGGGGGGTCAAACATACGGCCCGCGGACCAAAACCGGCCCGTCAGAGGGTCCGGCCCGGCCCACGGGATGACAATGCAAGACATTTTCAAGAAAAGTAAAAGTAGCAAGCAAACTGCTCATGCTGGAGGTTGTTCATAATGTTTTGTAAAAAGATAGTTTCATTACATGTGAACATTTACAGGTAAACGTTTTGGGTTTACAGCTTAGTATGTTATGGTTTTACTGGTCCGGTCCACTTGCAATCTAATTGGGGGCCTACGCGGCCCCCGAACTAAAGCGAGTTTCAAAGCATGATTCAACCTGATTCAGTCAGGAATGGGTGCAATTTAATATTATGCTTTTTGTTGAAGGATTTGTCAGTTTGTATTTGTAAACATACCGGTCAACATTGGCCCCGTCTCCCCTGCCTGTACAACACCTAGCGCTGCATTGCAAGCTCTACCACTGTAGCAAAGCAACATGAGTTGGACAAATGCCAGTGCTTGGGGCAATCTAATTAGGCTAACCAGCCCTTGCCATCCATATCACATACACAGTAAAACAATCAGAGTTGGTGAGGGGAGGGGGGGGGGGGGGGGGTTCTACTCATATACGTTCTCTTAGGAAAGATAGATCTCCTCACAATCTCCCACGGGACATTCAACAACAGAGCAAAAGTGCTTCAGGACTCACCTCCGTCAAATCCATTCTCCTTTTAAAGAGCAGAGTGCTTCGGTCTGTGCATGTCAATAAAACCATGTGTGTGGAGAGAGGCTCAAAAGGGGAAGCGAGGGAATGGGAGCTTGGCCTACCATTGGATCGTGGAAAGAGCAATCTGTGGAAGGGGTTAATGCGGGGTGGTGGGGTGGTGGGGTGTGTGGGGGGGGAGGGGGAGTGAGAGTAAGCCCTTTCATCTCTTCCTGACGTCTTCAAAGACAATGAGCCTCACCCACTGCACTCCGCCTTGACATTAACACACAGTGCGCGCGCACGCGCTCACACGCGCGCACGCGCTCACACGCGCGCACTCAGCCCCGAGATCTGAAGGCACGGCCACGCCGCATCTGCCTTCACGTGTGAGCCTCTCCGGCGCACGCCCTCTGCGCGGATGAATGTCGATGAGGACGCTATTAATAATCTGGAAGGCATTTGCGCCATCGATTCCACCACCGCCGGCGTGCATCCGAGCTCTTTAGTGTATTTACAAGCCGTGAAAAAGGCGCCAGATTGCCAACGTGGCCCCCTCTTTGTCTGCTCCGTCGCCGTCCTCGCGATTGGAAAGTCCGGCCGAGGAGGAGACGTCCCCACGCAGGATGTGGGCGAGAGGCGACACAAAATGCAGCACGCGGACGATTTGACTGAAAAAAAAAAAAAGGGCTCCATCACCGTTAGGCCGTTGTTTTCGTTTGCGCTCAAGCGGCTCCGCATTAGGGCCTCGACTTTGTTGACACCGACAGCTCGTCGTGCTGACGCCGTCTCTCAACGCTAATTTTACACAGACTTACATCTCAAAGTCACTGCTCGTCTGCCGGAGCCAGCTGCACTGTGGGATGGGAACGACGTCACAGTAAGTTTGCAGCAGGAAAAGCTGATTTCTACAGCCACATGCAGGCAGCAGAACAAGTCGTAAACACATCGCTGATGTTAGAAAGTTGTCAGAGAAACTACGCGTCTAATTACAGGAGTTTTGGAAACGTATCCGAATACTTACTCCACGTCTGCCGTTAATGAGAACTTAACACAGTGAGGTGGAGAAACCAAAACAATGAGCTGGAGAACAGGTAAATGCTGATGAATCTGGGTGAAGGTTATGTTTTATGTTTTTTTAACAACAGGCCACATCTTGAGTTGATGGAAATTCAAACTCAACCTCAGTAAAATATTTGTTAATTAGTACAATTACGAAAAATATCTAAATCAAGGGTCTCAAACAAACCAAAACAGGCCGGCCAGGGGATCAAACCTGGCCTGCAAGTGTAGAAATTACATAAACAGCAATTAAATTTTCATTTTTTAAGTGATAGCAAGCAAATTGTTCATGTTGGAGGTTGTTTATAATTTTTCATAGAAAGTTAGTTTCATTGAACGTGAACATTTTCAGAATGCACCTGTAAGAATTTGTTTGATACCTGGTCATTTTTTTAAATCAATTTAAAATCTAAATGCAGATCAATCAAATTATGATCTTACGATGCAATACGCAATTTTCTTTTACCATTTTCTTTTAATTTACTTATTTTTTCCATGTAGCCTGGCTACTTTCCTCCACCGTTTGTGCAGTAAGAAGATGATGAGCATGGTATATGTGCGCATATTTTTATTGGATCATATCAGCAATTACACTGATAAAAAAAAAAGACCTTGATCAAAAATGACTCACCTAGTTAGAGTGGCTGGGGAAGGACACGACTGAAGGAAGAACACGATCGACTTTGGTTTGGCTCGCGAGGCTAAATTTTCATTTTCTTTGATTTCTCCGATGAAAAAAAAATCAGACACCTGGAGAGAACACATAATAATAATGGCACTCTGCAATTTGCGGCTGATCCAAATAAGATGTAGTGAACTCACATCAGGTTCTTTAAGAAGAATATCGGCAGTGCAGCTGTGTCATTACAAAGGGAAAGAGGGACACCGTGAGACACACAACCAGTTGAGCCAAAAGGAAGCGCGGCAACATGTATTAGGCAATTACGCTGATGTGTCTGCATAAATAATGTATGACCATGTATGTGAGAGTTCAGTGGGTTTCTCCACACTACAGTGGGATTGTTCGCAGACCTCCCACCCCCCCCCCCCTCTCCCTCTGGTTGCTGCATATGTGTATGAAGCATTTGATTTGGTGTTTATCTGAGCTGGAGGCTCCTTGCAGTTAGCAGTGCACTATGCTTGTTATTGTGAGCAAAACATCTCCTAGCTATGTATCTCTCTCTCTCTCTCTCTCTCTCTTTTTATTTGTCTTCTCTCGCCCTCTCTCTCTCTCTCTCCCTCTTTGCCCTCTCTCTCTCTTTGTCTCCTCTCTCTCCCTCTCTCTCTCTCTGCCTTCTTCAGTCTCTGTCTCCACTGCTGTGAATCTGCAGATGAAAATGCTGCAGGGCGTGGGGCCTGGTACGTCGTCGTGTGTCCATATGTTCCGCTGTGCGTTTGCGTCTGGCGATGGAGCGTTTGACTGCTCACTGGAGACGGCGTGAGCGTGGTGATGTGATGGGCAGGACGTGAGGTGAGCGCGTGACAGAAGGATCTGCATCTGAAAACCAGCGAACGCAGCGTTTGACAACTGCAAACACAGTGTGCTTGCAAACCAATGTCCTGCGGTAGCGACGGAGTGGACGACGATGCCGCGCGGCAGCTTCGCATTGCCAGGACTTTGTGAGAGTCAGTGTCCTCGTGCAGTGACACAGAGGGTTGCAGGCTTCTGAATAGCGCTCTCCTCCGTCCCTTCTTTACAAGCGTGTCGGACAATCCCCAGTAGCCTTCAGGTGTCGTGCTCATGCGGACAGTCTCCTTTGGAGCCACTGTGCGGTCGCTTCGTTCTTTGCCCAGCAACTTTAAAGGTTATCCTCAAGAGGACCAAATGAATTGAAAGGAAAAACAACAACAACTTTAGTTTCACATCATTCAAAGATGAATGAAGACGTAATTCTACAGAGAACAATTCCACTTTTCCGCCTTAAGATTCTCTCAGATGGTTCACAGGGTCGGCATGAACTGCATCCTCCATTTTCTGTTGTGTCTATATCAGGTGTGTCAAACTCATTTGACTTCAGGGGCCACATGCAGCCCAAATCAACTTTAAGTGGGCCAGACCCTTACAATAATAGCATAATGCCGCTTCATTATCCTCTCACATCCAACTAGACACACACACACACACACACACACACACACACACACACATACACACACACACACACACTCCTCCCTCCTCCTCTTTTTCTCTCCAACTCAACAATTCCAAGCAGCACGGGCTACCCCTAGAGTCCTGGCATAGTTAGTTCAGGTCAATAAATCAACATCTTAAAATTTTGTATAAATGTTGCACTTTGCCAAAGGATCCCACGAGCCAGTTTGCGCCCTCTGGCAGGCCAGTTCGTCGTCTGTTTGACACCCCTGGTCTGTATCATCTTATTCTGCTCTCTATCTGTCATCTCAATTGACACTAAGATACAACTGTCATTTTAAAGGTGTACTTGCCCATAAAATGGGAGTACAATGGGAGTACAAGACAAATATGAGGGACTTCACATTACGTCGCCGGTCAAAAATAACTCATCAATAACGACTGAACGTGCAGCCGACACCTCGTGTCAAGATTTGCTGTTATGAATCTCTTATTTACGTGTGATGCACCAAAGTAAGTCTCTCCTCTCTCTAACTCTTATGCAAGCTCTGGAATGCCCCTTTTTGCCTCTTTTCCATTTCATTTCCACCAGATTTATGGATATTTATTTCCAACGGGCATTACATGTTTTTATATTCCTGGAAAGTAAACGCTCCTCTGAATCATGTCTCCGAATGATGACCCAGTTTGAGTCCCCCCAAAAATGACGTTAATATGATGTAAAAGCTCACGGAGGCAGTTCGGGGGCGGGGGGGTGGCGGGGGGGGGGGTTCTTGTATTGACCAAGAGCTTTTCCAAGTGGAGTCATTTACGAGCTTCCCCCAGCTGCACTGAGGTGTGCCCAGGGCTATTGGGCGCATGCCAGCTCTCAGGCCTGTCAGTTGACTATGTGACTGGTGTGTGTGAGCTGGGGATAACAAGACGACAGAGATGTTACCTGGGCGAGCAATGAGCAGCCAGGCGCACGCGGGCCATCTGCAGTGAATACAGTGCTACTGCTCAGAGGTCAAACTATGGGGGGGGGGGGGGGGGGAAACCACAACACACCGCTTTGATTTCCATGGCCTGACGGACCTGCAAGTGCCTCCTCTCATTTGACGCCCCATATGCCGGGGGGAGGGAGGAACCGTTTGTCCATGTGATCCCGCGTCTTATCGGCATCTCTAGCTCCATGGAGGCTAACTAAATTTAACCCCCCTGAATGCACTCAGAGAGAGTGTCCTCTTACATGGAAGAGCCCGCGGGTTGTTTAGAACCAGGGAGATCTGAAAAAATATGGTAGAGTTTCCCCCGAGCTCCATTGTAACCCAGTAACACACAGAATATCAGCTACAGGTATAGTATCCCCGGTTGATGCCGGCGACAGTGAGATATGATTAAAAAGATAAACATCAAAATGTTTTCTAACTAACGACGTTTCATCCATGATGTGAACACACAGTCGCATGACATATTGTTGATAAATGACTGCGATACCCGGGAGCCATTAATTCTCCCGTTTCACCGTCATACCAATCAATGCTTAGCAGGTTTTCTCCAGGTCTACTCCGGCATAATAACCCTCAGATAACTGTAATTGCTGATGGTAATGAACAATGATGGGTGGAATCAGTGGGATCACTGTGCGTGGTGAATGGGATCTGATACTCAGATGAAGCAGTGGTGAAAAATAATGCAGTTGCTGATGCTTCGGCGGAGGAGAGAGAGAGAGAGAGAGAGAGACGGTGGTTCTCCTGTCCTCAGTATCGTCAGAGGGTTAGTGGGACGGGACAGGTGCTGAGGATGTGGTGCTGCCATCAGTGCAGAGCTCTGTGACTGCGCGCCGTTGTCAGACGCCGAGGCGCCATCGCCGTCCTTTCATCTGTCCGAGCCCGAACGTGGTCTCCCACGTGTGCCCTGCCCTGGCTGAGTCTATTTGCTGTGCGAGCCATCCGTAACAGCCATGTCAGACCAGGGCAAATTCAAGAGGCGGAAATGCAAATGCACTTTCATTCAATTCCAAAAGCTCACCGCCGGTCCAGCATCGGCCCCTGTGACCCAAGTGCAGCAGTGATGGCCTGTTGGTGACTTAGAGCTGTTTGTCTGGTCAATCAGAACAACGCGAAAACAAAGAGCCCAGAATCCGGCATCGCAAAAGACAGCTCCAGGTCGGCACTTGCGCGCCCACGTACCTTCGGCTCCGCTGCAGCCGGTGCCACGGCAAAATCCATGTTTGGATCTAAGGGGAAATTCAGGTTGATTGCAAATTTCAAACTCTCGTCTGGGTGGCTGAGTGAGTGACATGGAGTATTATCACTCTGTATCCTGTAATTACTTTCGGGGCCTTCGGAGAGGCTGCCACAGATGTGTTTGCGCACGCTAGGCAGCCTGAGCGCGAGCACACCTCTCCTCTCATCTTCCCTGTTTGGTGTGCAACATTGTTCACATCCCATAGAGAAGCGGAGAATCTCAGCAGCGACTGAATGATTGTTAATCTCAAGTCACCAGAAGCCTGCGCTTGGAATGCCTGCGGGAGTCCGGGGGAAAATCTCTTAGCTGAATGAGATTGTCAGATCTCAGGTAAGCGCAGGACAGTTGCTTGACTGGCTGCGGGGTTGATGTGTTAACCTCAGGAAATGGCAACTCTGGGTGATACCAACAACATCATCACTTTTAATTCAAACACCACTTGGTCCACACCTTCCACTTGAATCTGTAATAACCATAATCTGGCTTGATAAGAGAGAAATCGACACAAGATTGCATGATAGTAACCTTCAATTTAAACCAGTGGCTCAATCCAATTCCCTCACGTGATATGATAACACTGTTGCTGCGTCGTATCCAAGCTACTCACATTATGCAGAAGCAATGAATTCCCCATCCTCTTCATCACTCTCCTAATTCGATTAAAGCCTGCGCACCTGCAGGTGAGCACAGGAAATCTCTTCCCACAAGTGGTCCACTTCCAACAGGTCAGAGCCAGGGGGCTCCACTGTCCTGGCTCGGGCTCCACATGGCCAGATTTAGAAACTAGTTTGTCCTGGAGGGGGGCGGGGGGGGGGGGGGGTGAAATGGGGGGGGGGGGGGGGGGGGGGGGGGGGGATAAATGGAGCGGAATTGACCCCAAAATGTACTCATCATAGGTGGGATGGCAACAGATGCGGTGGTTTGGTCCACATGGATCCCACTTTTTCTCATTATACCGTCCTCCACCTGTGTTCCTGCTGGAGAGCACATCTGCTGGGCCATATCCTGGCTCCTCCCTCACCGTTCCTTCTGCTGTCCTCTCACGGGCCAATGCACCGTAATCCATGAATATAGATACACATACATAATATCTCACTTTGAATCTTCTCCACCAGACCCTCGGTGTGTTCGGCTCATCTCCGTCATCTGTTCATTTGTGCAGTGCTGATTCTATCATCGGCAGCAGTGTGTGGAGTCTGCAAATAGTGGTTCAAATGTCTCATCTATAACAGAGCGTGGTGCCCCTGTACTGTTTGTGTTTATCTACCATTTTCAGTGATATACAACATGTTGTATAAAAGGCGATTATACACAGATATAAAGCAATATGGTGTCAAATCTACTCAAAACATTACAGATGTAAACAGCTCGGGTGTTTACTTAAATGCTAAGCTTTACCATTAATATCGTGATAATGTTTTCGATGATTTTATGACTGTAATTTGAGATGACAAACTGTTATATTGCATCTTTATGTTTGGAGTGTGTGGCCTGGTGTGTGTGTGAGTGTGTGTGTTGAATCCAAGCCGGCGATCCGTCTGACCTATCGCAGCCATTTATCTGGAGCCTGCTGTGATTTACGGGTCTGTGCCTCCCAGACAGCTGCAGCTTCATGGGCAACCTGCAAGTTGTGGCCACATTTGCTATTTACGGATGAGTTCTTTTTATTTGGGACCGTGCTGTGAGGGAAATGATTATCGAGAGGAGTTTTATTCATATTTAGCCGATGCGCTGAGTCGATATGAAAGAGAATGTAAATGTAGGCGTTTGGAAGGAGTCTAGAGTATATTCTGAAAATCTGTGTATGGTCGTGGCTGTATCTCATATCAAATGATCACGATTAACTTCGGGCTGTGATTTTTGAAAAATAAACACATTTATTTTCAAAACACGTCAAAGTAAAAGGAATAAACAAGTGGTTGAAGAAAATAGTACAGGACACAATTAGACTACTGTTGTGCACTCATATAAGAGTGTGTGGCTACCAAACTTTTCTCAAGTAATAAATGTGCAAGACTGAGTAGCATCTTGCACAAAAGATATAGAATGAATTGGTGTATGTGATCAGTGTATTGTGTGTTGTATTCCAGTCATGCCGATTGAAAAGGAAGGGGTTTCACCTCAATCTTACACGCTCTACCTTTAACTATTAGTCAATAAGTCATGATCATCAGTGTGACCTTGTCTGGCCCCAGCCCCTCATCTGCCTGTCTCTCTGAACACGTCCCCTCTCCTCCAGGGAGAAAGCTGTGCCGAGCTTCAGAGCTTCAATTAGGTGCATGTTCAATGTGTTTTTCAAAGAATGGCTCAGCAGCGGCCCAATAAGATATTCACATTAACTATTGCCACGGCTGCATCAAAGGAAGCACCGTCTGTAGCCACGGCACACTTGTTGAACACCAATAGTTTTTCCATTTGTTTGATTGAGCAGTTTCACGCTTATGTTCCTTCAAAAAGCCGCATTTTTAATCATACCTTCTCTTATCAGACTAATGTGATGTGAGCCCTGCTAATTTAATGATGCTGGACCAAATGTGTGAACATGGAAAATTCCACACTCGCTCCATGTTGTTATTTTATTTTGTTGATTTCACAGTCTGTGCTCATGAATTATGGTGCAGCCAGCAGCAGTGTGTCCTCCAACTGCTGGCGTGTTTTCCACCCGGTGTGCAGACAGCGGAGGTCTTTCGTCTGCAATTTGTGTGGCGCTTTCATATCGCGCCACAGATGACACACAGTCAACTGTTCTGAGCGTGACAGAAGGCAAACAGCAATGCGCGGCTCCACTGCCACGATCATGTCAGAGGCAAATTTTTCCACCTTCTCCGAGGGGCTTTGTAGTTGATGTCAAAGCAGCATGAAGCAGGCCCGACAGACATGTTTACTTTTGATTGATGGCAGCAAAGCCTCATCAGGGGCATCAAACAATACACAACTGTGCACTTACATTGTTTGGCCTGGATAGGGGCGATACGCACGTGATGAGTCAAACGCCACTTGATTATACCCAGCAGTAGTTTAGCTTATTAAAATGTGCATTTTCTTAACATCATTAGCGTAATGGGTGATCTGCATGTGTATGGTGGAGAGGGTTGGATGGTGAGGGAGTAGGACGAGAGGCAAGGAGAGGTAATCGCGCAAGCATCTGACAGAGGCAGCCTCTCTGTTGAACAACAAAGAATAACCTAATAGCATGAAACTACGGCAATGATCATATTTGTTTACATTTGTGAAGATGTGAGCAGATATGACATCGCCGACACCAACGTTATCTGCTCCGAGGAAGAAACACGGTGCTGCGGTGAATACGAATTTACTCTGAACGTGACGGCCACGATAATAGCAGTAAGGTGCGCTGCAATAAGGGTGTCAAGTCAATATTTACTGCATGTGCCCGAGTGTTATTCTGCGCGCTTTGCCTCGGACTACATTTTCTAAAATATGTATTTAGGCAACAAAGTGATGAAGGAGAAAATGAAACAGCAAAGAACAGGACGTGGCTTGCGTAGATCTGCCTCTCGGACTCCACGAAGGCTGATGGCGCCCCCGTAAAGCTCCTGTGTGCTTTCTCCTTCTCGCGCTCTACTCCTGACTTAAAACACAAAGTGACGTTTGAACCTGACACATTCAGGCTATAGCTGGTTTAGTCTCTCATACGACCATTTCTCTGTCATATGCATCTTTTTTTTACTCCAGCCCTGACTCACTGAAATAAAGACTGAAGCATGGCCATTCATATCCAGCGCCATAAAAGAACCCGAGGACAAAGCCTGAAATCCTCTATGGAGCTGTCCGTGGTACCGACGCAGACAATGAGGCTCCTCTGTGACACAGGAGACGCGGGCATCAGGATGCAACGTGTCCATCTAGTTCCCTCGCATCCAAGATGGCTGTTTATGCAGTCACTGGCAATAAGAGTGATGGCAGAGCCTTGATCTCTCACATTGTTCTGTGTGTCCGCCTCGGTACCTGTCACCGATAGCAAAGAGCCCGTCTGACAGCACCGTTTGCACAACGCACGCTGCAGCCAGCCACGCAATGACAGGAAGTCGATAGGCCGACAAGGTTACTTTTGCCTAAGTAAGCACAGGTTTTGCGGTGGCTCTGGAGGAAGGCCGATCCGACCCTTAAGTCTCTCTGTCACGTTTACACACACACACACGCACACAAGAGCCATCCATATGAATGAACATCAGTAAGGAAATCAAAGTAAGTTATTCAGGAATTTCACCTGAGGGAAAGTCAACCTTCTTTTTCCACCATCATCCCATATCACATGTGTCAGTGGCTTTATAAACCTTTCGCAGGGGCCGACCCTGTGGATTCAGTCAGAGTGATTTACAATAATGTACTATTCTCATACACCGTCACATTTGGCTCGCGGGTATAAAACAATTAAATGGAGCCCATGTGTCAAACCTGTGGCCCGCAAGATCCTGAGATTATGAGGCCTGCGAGAGCTTAAAGGTATATGAAGGGCTTAACAATAAAAGTCTGAAGCACACATTGCCCATGAACTCTAGCTAATGACATGTGCCACAGCAATATGTTCACTGTGTTTACAGTGTGTTTACATTTTGACGTGTATGTAAATGCATACACAATATTTGTAACTTGAATAAATGATAATCAAGTATGAAGACAGCTATTTTACAATTGTTAAATAAATAATCACATTGAGTCCCACAATTAAAACCAGGCGCTTGAGAGCAACTTTGATGTTGATGTGGCCCTCGGTGAAAATGAGCGTGACACCCCTGATTTAGACTGTTTAAGGTACAGAATGTAGGATACAAGACATCTAGTGGTGAAGTTGAATGTCCCTCTAAACTTACACCCTGAATCTTTTAGTGGCACTGCCTGACTTAATCATTCTCTGTTTTGAGCATGTTTTCTGTTATTAATCATAAATGAAAGAAATGCATCTCATGAAAAATGCACCAGTGATCGTGGGTGATACAAGAGACACAAACATAAATCTAACCCTGTCTATCGAGTCACAATTCTTCTTTGACAAAACTAACAACAAAACCCGAGAGACAAAAACAAGTCAAACGTAACATTGATGCAAAATGTGAAACTTTGGCTGAATTAAGGGCCAAAGGAACAGTAGGCTACTTTCCGCGGGGCAGAGGCAGCAGAGGGAGAAAAGGGACATAAGCACAAAAACAAAAAGATAAAAATACCCATCGCCCTTGAGGAAAATGAAAGCTATGAAAAAATGACAGATGGACAAGAGATGTGTTTTGAAGATACGAGGAGGAGGCACGGGTATGCAGTGAGTAAATGACAGAGAGGAGGCGGATGAGCTGTGGTCCAATGGGACATGAACCACATGGGGTTTTTTGGTCAGGGCAAGAGGAAGTGACTGAGGCAAAGTTCACACGTTTGTGCCACCGGAACAACCACTGCTACTGTCAGTTTGTTGACAAGAGTCCGTTACTTTTAAAGGATGCAATGGGACGAGTGTCAAAGGAAACTATTATGAATATGTTACGTTCTTTGTATGTGTTTCTAGACAATCTCTCAGACTTAACAGAATATATGTGTATCTCTTACACAAGCCCTCTATGGTTCCTTCAGTTCAGCTATTTATCTAAGATGACTGAAAATAGCTCAGATAGCTTGAAAAGAACTTCACTGTCTCCTGATTGGCTGACCTCTGGGAGCCTTCTGGGACATAAATGCAGAGGTTTGCAGAGGATCCCGGAACACAACAATAATCAAGCAAGAAGAATAAATGACTGATTTTTAATGTAAATGTTGACGATGAAAAATCCACATGTCCACGTTTGTGCCGTTATTATTATTCCTAATCGGAATTTGACATTTGACGGGTCCAACTTTCACAGCCAAGATTAAAACAGGACTGTCACTCTGTTTGGAAAGTGTCTCAGTACCTGGACTATATGACCATATATGGAAGTGTGAGCTGCTCTGGTGTAAGGGAAGCCAGACTTTGAGAAAATTCTTTGGGGAGCAGGCATGATGGAATCATCACTGTGCCACCTCTGGCTGACCTAACAAGCATTTGGGACAATTTAGGAATGGCTGACCCCACCCCCACCCCCGCCCCCAACCCCCCCAACATAAAAACAATATATTTACCTCTGAACATGAGAAGAAAGCGTCATAGGTAAGCCGTTCGGTAATATAGTTGCAGGATTGTTTCACTCCATTTGACTGGCAGTTTAACTGGTGCCCAGTGTCAGTAAAGGTTGTCACCGTAGCATTAACTGTGGACTGAATGAGTCTCCATGACTGATGCCCGTTCTGCAGTGGAGTGTGGCCTCATGGTCTCAGGGGTAGCAGGAGAGTGGACAGCAAAGGACAGAAACATCTATCAAGTCCCAGGGGGTTGATACTCGGTGTATGGGCATAGCAGCAGCAGCAGAATGGGGTGGGCAGTGCTGACATTTATAGCACCTTGTGGATGAGGCAAGAGGGTGTATGTGAGTGGTGGGTTGGTGCAAGGTGATGATGAAGTGACCCCAGTGCATGGCGCCACTTCTTTTCCTCCCTGCCCCTTTGCCACCTGCTGTAGCACAGGATTGATGAGCAGGAGCCGGCGAGGAGGCACTGGGCTAGATTACAAACGTAGCGCTTTGTCTTGTGTGCGCCACTTCCTCAAAGTGCAGCACCGCTCGCTCTAATTGGTTGCAATGCCTCCGCAGCTATTTCTTCCTCTCAGCCAGCACTTGTTTGGAATTGTTCTGAGAAGGAGGAACCATTGAGAGGAAAGTAAAGGAAGAGGATCTGAAAAACTAACAGCTGCGAGACTTGCTGGAGTCTTAATTTCTTTTTTTTTCTTTTTTTTTATCATATCCTAGCTGCGCGTGCACGTGTGTTTTAAAAAAAAAAACGGAATATGAAACATTCAGACTTTGCATGGCCTAGATTCTGTGTTTTTTTTCAAGTCGGTCCAGACACATGAAAAGTTGAGGGAAAAAATGTTAAAACAGTTTAGAGCCTGTTTCATACTGGGTTTGATAGGATTATGTTTGTTGTTGCTGGAGACGGACGGAGGATTGACAGTGTTTGCTAACTATTTAAATGACTTCAAAGATTGAACGTGTTCGCTGCAAACGAGGATGAATAGGAAAGAGAGATTAGAGGAGAGGTGCTGGCATAGATTTTAATAATTCCCCCCTTAGAGTAGCAGGTGCATGTCATACACAGGTGCTCACTTTCATTAGATCCAAGCGTCGTATCCTAGCAACCCGGCTGTGGGAATAGACCGGTGCCCCGCCCATGCCCCAAGGGCTGCTGGGATTGCGATTCTGATTAAGGCTTCAGGCCGTTCGTAGAGGGGATTGCAAATCATCAGCGCGGCTCTTCACACTTGTGGGAACCTGGCAACTCTCAAACCTTGAGGGTCCAAAAACCAAACTGAGCAACGATTCGGCAGAAACCTTGATGACTCAGCAGGAAGATCCGCACAGCCTCGGTGATCACGCTCATGCTCGGAGGAGGAATTGCGAAGTCAGGGGAGAGAGTTCAGAGATTGTTTGAGCATATTCAGCCGCAGCAGGGGGGTTTATAGTGGAGCGTCCGTGAACTTGCGCTTGTTGAAAAGCCTTTGAGCGCAGGACGTTGTGTGTATTTGTGTGTACTTCAGCGTGCAAGTGTGAGGCTATGAATGCACTCTCCTGTGAACACTGCGCATTTATTATTTTTAATGTGAAGCCTGAATCACTGTGGAAAGCTGCTAATGAAGCTCATTGGGTGTCTGGGATGCACTAGTTTGCTCCTGCTGTTTACGTGTGTCTGCACAGTCGGCGCTTGTGATAGGGGGCGACATGATGGGGAGAGTAAGATAGCGACAGAGGGGGATGGCTAATATGCTGACCCACTTTACAGACGCCACGCTGAGATCCTAACCAGCGCTGCAATAAATAACTCACGGCAGGCCAGCAGAGCCTAACAGCTGCTTGGTGCAAATCTTTCCCTGAGCACTAACCCGCCCCACCCCACCCTCATCTTCCCCTTAGCCCACCTCCCATGCCATCGCCTGCCACCCGCTCGGCAGCCTCTCCCCGTAAACTCGGATCTCTATCCATCCCTCCCGCCACTCACAGATTCGAGTGCCCCACAGCACCAGGTGGCTTTTGTGTATTTGCATGTGTACAATCTAAACACGCCTCCAGGCACGTGAGTGGATGTGAGCCGAACAGACCGTGAGATATGTGGAGTTTGGTCTGTGAGACGTGCGGACTGTGCTGGAGATGTTTACATGGGAGGACAGCCTCATGTTTTAGTGAGGGAACAGAGAGGGGAGGGGGAGAGAGTGGACACACACACACACACACACACACACACACACACACACACACACACACACACACAAATCAGGGTATTGCTGTTAAAGTGATTATGCCCACTGTGTATATGTGCCCACCATTTTTCACAGGGCTACAAATGCTGTTTGCTGACACAAAGATTAATGTTATGTATTGGAACAATGTTGTGTGAAAAAGGGGTTTTGTTTTGCTTGTCAGAAAAAGAGAAAGTTATCGGATGCAACTCAGCATTTTTTCGCGGAGGCTGAAAATCTGTCTGCCAAGTAAATTACATTGTAGTTTCAACATTCTTCCTATCAGGAGCCATTGATTTACACAGTTTTTATGCACCTGAACCCGAGTCGAGTCCCTCGTGAACGGGGGAGACACGTTCATCAGAGCTGAGGACGGAACAACAGTGGTGGGCCTGGGCAGCTTTATTTGCTGGGCTTTATTGGCAACTATCTATACGATATATACGGTATATTAAAAACAAGTACAAGAGGACATGTGGACAAAGTATGTGGACACTGTAATATAACTCCTCTCCTCATTTTATAACCTCTCTCTCTCTCTCTCTCTCTCTCTCTCTGTCTGGCTTGTACTTGCACATGCCTGTGCCTCTTTGTTGCTGTAGCGTTCGTCTAATTTCATTCCATCGACACTTTTCATGTGCATCCACGTGACACCACATCCTCCTTCTCTGGCAGTTATAGAAAACAACATCTATTCCTTTCCCTTCTTTTGTCATAGCCTGTGACACTGACATTTCCCCCCTCGTTTCCTGTCACCATTTCCTCTTTAAACAACAGGTTGACAAGAAGTGCTTGTGTCTCTTGGCATATGTTGTGTATATGGAAAGAGGGAACCACCAAAAGGAGCCTCCATTGCTGTGGGATATAAAAAAAAAAAAACATATTTCTGAATTGGGAGAGTCTCGACACTCTGCTATGATGTAATCAGTCTTCAAATGCAGCCTCTGAGGGATGTGGCATCTGTGTCGAGACACCGCTCGACTTGAAAGCACATCCATGTCTAAGATGCCAGTTCATGCCTCTTTGACTAAACCCAAATCATGAAAAGCAGCCCCACTCCTAAAGCATAAAGCTCGTCTATGCACTGTAATATATATATATATATATATATATATGCACTCTACGGTAAGATATTTGTCTTCAGCACCTGCAGGGTCAACTCTGTTGAGCCACCTTACAGACAGGAGAAGTCAGGGTTTACTGCTGCACCTCCAGAATGTGCCATCACACACAAAGGCAAACACAGTGCACTTCAGACACTTGCTCAAAGCCAACGCTATTGAAGAAATTGTGTGTGTGTGTGTGTGTGTGTGTGTGAGAGAGAGAGTGTGAGAGTTGGATGGGCGTGTGGAGCCACTTGTCCTTGGAAGGGGTTTTAGTCCTGGTGCAGACGATCAATCAGTAAGCATCGTATGAAGGGGTCATGGC
The DNA here is from genome assembly GCA_016785325.1 of Chascanopsetta lugubris. NCBI lineage: Eukaryota > Metazoa > Chordata > Actinopteri > Pleuronectiformes > Bothidae > Chascanopsetta > Chascanopsetta lugubris. The sequence goes on along the minus strand of JAFBJT010111400.1, from coordinate 42,474 downwards.
CCTCGCTCTCTCGCTCTCTCTCTCTCTCTTTCTCTCTCTCTTTAAAAAGAAGTCTGCCCAGAGTCGATTCAGCATCATAATACAACTTTCTTATTCCAACACAATGGATTGATACCATTATTCTGCAATATAGACCTTAAGCCTGTCACACTGTCACACACGTTTATCGTGAACAAAATTCAACCATATGTTTTAAAAGGAAAACGGAAACTGCCATTGTAAGTAAAATAATCATTCATTTTGAAAACCCATTGTTCTTACTTGAATGCCACGTTGACAAGCTCTCATAAATGTTAACGTTCCGGCCATTAATATGTTATCAGGCGTTTATGAATTTTTCTACATAAACCTCTCTGAGGACAACAGACTCAGTGAGCACAATCTAAGTACAAGAATTTCCTGCCATCCACTCACTCTGCAAGGTGATAACTGACCTATGTGGTTAGAATATCACAATGCAGGGGAATGCAGGAGGACAGTGACGCTCCCATGAGAGCAATGTCAGCATATAGTCGTGTTATGAAGACGTTCAGAGAAACAGAACACAGGGAGTGCGCAGCGATGAAGAGGGAGCTTTGCTCGTGCCAAATGTCAAGGATGGCACCGTTGGGTAAGTGTGGGCCCTTCATCAAGTTTGGTGACGAGCCTCTCACAGAAGCATCATCCAACAGGAATGCACTCCACCCTGATTGAATGGATTCATTTAGAAACATGAATGCAAGGTATTAATTAATACTAAAGGTTTTCTCGTCGGGACCTTTAGGGAGGATCACTGAGAGAAAACCAATCCAGGGTTACAACATGGAATTGGAATTCTTTCATTTTCACGTATTATTTATTCAATGATCTACCATGTGTAAGATGTTGGTGTAATGATCAATATCTATAGGCAGAAATTACATTTAAAATTGTATTTATTGACGTTTTCACAAGTTTAGAATCACCCGAGTCTACAAGCTGTTTTCATAACACGTAAAATGAGCATTTTGTATTCACATCAGGAGCAGGTCATCTTCAATGGCAAGTGTCTCTGAGCAGCACAGATGTGCCGCATATGTTCACACCTGTAAACCCCAGTGAGTACTTGACTTGGTCCATTATATCTGTACTTCTACTCTATTTCAAAATATGGGGAAGAAGCAATTAACCGAATGCTACCAAGCGGAGCAATCATGGCTGTGATTGGTCACCGCTAAACGGGGTCTGTGTCTATGCGTAGGCTGAGCTGTAGCTTGGATTCAATCTATATATGGTTGCTACAGCTTTGGTGGTTTTCTGGAACTGATGACTGAAGATCGAGAGAGCGATCTTTTTTTTCCTCATCTTTGCCGACAGTTGCATTTATTTATGACTTGGCCTTTTGTAGTAACTTTAGGTCAGGCATTTACTAAGCACATTGTCTGATATGAATTAGTTGCCGGTAAAACAAAGACCTATAATTAACACTGGATTCATTAGCTGAAGAAAATGCTGACAAAGGAGCTTAAAGAAACAGAGTTAATTGCTTAAGTATGTCTTTTGACAGCTTTTATATTTGATGTGACAATATTTGATCACATAAATACATTGGAATCTTAGCTGCTTTGGTGTGTGTGTGTGTGTGTGTGCGTGTGTGTGTGTGTGTGTGCTTGCATGTGTGTGCTTTTCAGAGACAGTATAGCTTTAAAACACTGCTCTCAGTCACTTTTATTATCAAACCTCCGTCAGCAGAGGCTGCAAGACATCACAATGATTTTATCCAAACCAACGTGGCACCGTCAGCACTGAACGTCCTCCTCAATGTAAATGAAAAAGAAATTTAAAGCCTTCAATCTCACATTTTATGCACTGCCTCGTCGATGATTTGGATCTCCGAGAGGGGAGGAGGATGGAAACGAGTGGCACGACTTACTCTTGTCGGCAGTGTTATGAGGAGGTGACATAAATCATCCTGCGTGTCGTCACCTCAGTGATCGATGGCCAGAAAAAAAGCGGAAGGCGGAAGAGATCGTTTCTGATCAGCACCATCGCGCTGGATTTCAGAAGTCGTACATAAGCGTCATTCTTTCCGAGTTGAACTCTTTTCAATATTCATTGAGGAAGACTCAGGTACTTGTGGGCCTGTAGATAAACGGCGACGTGCAGCCCTCATGACTAATGTGTTCTGGAGGTGAAACCGTGACAGCGAGGGATGTTTGGAGACCGTGGATCCACAGGCTTGGAAACGCTGACACACCATCAGAGTATAACCCACCCTGGTTTTTGGAGAGCGGTGCTGATTTATGCCCTTAAAATGGCATTTTGTTTCTTTCATCACCCTCATAAAAGTGTTTAATGAGCAGGGTATGCGCGAGGCAACTGCTGACAACACACGAGGTCTCGAGGGCTGGGAAAAGTGCAGCGGTGGGATGGAGGTGTGCAGAGAAACCAATTGGGGGCGGGGGTTTATTGTTGATTCCACACGACGGGATGAGGATACAGCCGTGGATCAATCAGTGAGAGGATGCTTCATCCTGTGAAATGTGAAATGTTGACCTTTAATTGTTGCCCAACAGACCAATCAGCTCTCTCTTCTAAAAAGCCAAAAATATCGTTCCAAAAGCATCAACCCAGCAACTTCCGTCAGGAGTGAGTCTGCGGTGGAAATGTTTGTCTTATTAAAGCAAATTTGAGCTCTTCTAACTCCAACCTGCTCCAACAGAACAATAACAAAAATACCTCAACAAGTCTGAGAGTATTCATCCAGCAAGATATGATAAGTTGACCAACTGAGCTTTGATTTCAACTCACTGTATATTTGCCTTTTTTTAACTGCACGCGTGCAGGATTGCCACCATAGCATGTTTTGTTTACTTGATATTGGCCATCCCACAAATCACTTAATGCTTAGCACTGAGGTGGTGTTTTCTTATTTGTGATGTTGAAACATAATGATGATGATCTGAACTTCACAACAAATGAGCCTTGAAACACCTCTCGAGAAGGAAATCCTTTCTTTTGTAAATTGCTTTAATCTGACATCTGTATTCAGGGGAATAACTGACTAAAGAAGATGAGATGAGATATAACCCCCCCCCCCCCCAAAAAAATGGATGGATAAATGAACAAATACAGAGAAAATTAAGATACCACATCTCAATGGACACAAATTAGAGGCTTAGAGGATGGACAGTTTTTCCTCTCACCGTGGCTCTGCTTATGAAAGGGTGAACGACACGGTGAGTGGATGGAGACAAAGCTCGCCATCGTCGCTCTCATCATCACCGGCGTAACAAAACAAAGCAGCCTCTCACTCCATTTCCACCACCGACCTGCACTGAATACAACTCAGCTGCACTTTTCCATGAATAAATGATCCTCCTCTTCCCGACCGCTGACCATGGCCCGCGTTAATAATTGAGCTGGATACTTGAATAAACCTTTGATGCCCTAAAACAACACGAGGAAACGGTGTAGCCCTACACCTCTTTTAGCTAAATGCCAAACACAGTATCCAGTGAGCTGTTGTGAAAGCTGGAGAGAAGTGCCCAGTATAGGCTGGTGTGTGCACACACACACGCACGTACACACACACACACACACACACACGGTGCCTTCAGGGCTGCTGGATGAAGTTTGGTTCTTCCTCCTCGCACTTGAGGCTATTCACCCTCTCACTGACTTGAGAGGTTCTGCTGCATCGGCGTAGGTGGAGGTGTTTGGTAAAATATCACAACATTTGTTTTTCAAAAGCAAAAGCTCCAAATCACGCTCAACACAGCGGCGTTACTCATGTTTGTTTTTCTTTAAACTGAGATGTAAATTATGAGCGTGTGACAACGACCTGCATCTGTCAAAGTTTATAACATTTAGATTCCTCTCTTCAAAATATGATCAAATGTAATGAAGTGATAATGCAGTCATACATTACAGCTTCATGGACTCAGGCAGATAGAGTACCACAGTGCAAATATCTAGCGAATCTGAAAATACACAAAAACCCATTCTCCCCTATTGGAAGTAGTTGAGTTAAGCTGAAATGGTCAAAACAAAATAACAACAATCACAGTATAAATGAACAAAAAACAAAACAAAATTGAATATTTAAAACTCGAATACCACGTATTGTAATGCAACTTCTGATTCTTTGACCTGACATCACAGTATGTTTTACTCAAAACAACATTCAAAGTATCCTACAGAGACATGCTGCTGCTAATGTAATAATGTAATCCAGCCCATGCTGCGAAAAACTAACAAACGTTTCTTCGAATGACTTCAAAATCACCACAGTTCAATCGAACCCGCTTTTTCGTTACGCCGCAGCTGAACTGCAGTACACGAGCTTTTCATCAGGACCAGTTACATCAGTCTACACTGCAGTGTGTGTCTCCCAGCCTTTCTAATTAGTTTTTGACGAGAATGAAAGCCTGTGAGTGACAGGGCAGCAGTCAAAGAGCAAGCAGCAGCTTCAGGAAAATGAAAAATACAGCACACCAGTGAGTTACGCCGCTTTTTTTAGATACAGATACTAAACAACGAGAGGGTTATCCACAAATCAAGAGGGAGTATTTCCTCTTGCAGGAGACAGTCTGCTCAACCTCGAAGTGGAAATGTTTCATAAAGCTTTGATCTGAAATCACACTGTAAATAGAGGTCCTGTCTTTTTATGACTCTTGGCAAACACTGGTGGACTGTGTGGTCAGTGGGTTGTGAAGATCTTGAAAGTATAAAGCACTCCTCTGGGACCCTGGAGGAAAAAGTCAGTGGTATTTGCAATACCCTGCTTTTTTTATTTCATTATTTCTACTTTTTAGGGATTTGGACTGGCAGACAAAGTGCATGTCTCTTTGCAACCTCTAAGCCCTTTGAGGTGCAGTGTGTGCGATCAAATCGTACACATTGCACCTTTAACTCAAGAGCGTGAGCTTCCAAATCCTGGTAGTTCATTCAGTTGTGGCAGAAGGAAGAGGGAAAAAAAATAAAAAATACAGTGGTTCGACACAGAACGTTTAT
>JAFBJT010111400.1:0-35000 GCA_016785325.1 Chascanopsetta lugubris | reverse complement strand
AGAATACGGCAGTAATCATACTCAGTAGTTGAGGAACTGTCATCTCATCTTCAACCGCTTATCCAGTAATCTGAGTCACATGGTATTTCTACCAGTACACATAGGGCCATTGGGAGCGTCAGTGTCAGGGCCAATGACACTGCAACAGGGTCCGAGTGGGAATCAAACCAGTGACCTTTACTGCCAAAGGTGACTGCTCTAACCTCTGAGCCCCGACATTAAAGACATTTTTTTTTTCTATTTTAGATTATGGCAGAAAAGTCTTTAGGGGCTGCATGGCATCCTGCCACTGACAATGAAGATGCAGTACCAGTGTTTCACCACCATGTCCTTTGACTGACTTTCGAGAATACACCCATGTGCATATGCCTCTCTGGTGTAGATATAAAAGGCCTTATTCAAAGACCAAGAAAACAAAGATGATTCATTGCGTCAGATGATCACACAGAGATGAGAACAGTGTTATGAATATCATTGTCGATTTGTTGATGATAGATCTGCAACCTCCTACACACTTGACCTTCAAGTGCTCAAATGTTCACAAATGATTCCACTTTCTGTTCATCAATATATTTTCTACAAGGCACAGCTGATGTGCACGTCAGCATGTCAATCCTTTTCCATCTGTGTAAATGTCAAGGTCATGCCGTTAATCTCATCTCGGCTGCATTTCTTCGGCGCTCCCCGACTGGAGAGTCGTTTTTTTCTTCCTGGGAAATCTGCACGTCGGGAGCTGCCGTTGTATACACTGAGCGATAAGGACACTACCCATCTTGGTCACCATATGAGCCCGTTCAGGCGAGGCAGCGTGCGGAGAGGATGCTGTCATAGCTTGTCCACTAGATAAGTCACATGCGGCAATAGCCCCGTCGTCTCTTTTGTCTTCGTCTCCGAGGAGAAGGAATTTATACAAAGCGCTTGTCACTGCAGCACTTTGTAACAGTTTGAGTCTAGACTGCGAGACGCGGCTGGCGCAAACACCAGGGCACCGTCAGCAGTCCAGGTCAGGGCGGGAGATGAGGAAATAAAGTGCGAGTGGGTGAAAACATATCTCCTTTACTTGTGAGAAGGATGCTCGCAGCCGTGAGTGAGCTCTCATCAATGGCTCTCCCACTGCAATTACCCAGCATTCGTTGCTACTCGCTGCAGCTCGCACTCCCGGCCAACCGGCTCTTTCTGCCTCGTCTCTCTCAGCCCTGCCCACGGCCCTCTCCTTCGCTTCCTGTCTCAGAGGTAACTGGCAGGGTGAACTTTATCACCTCCCCGTCAGACAGGACTCCCCCTGCAGGTCTTTGAAGCTCAGTGCCAAGAACCAGGGCTGTTTTCGTTGCCCTGATAGCCCAGTGGCCTTGGTGGAGCTGGAGGTGCAGCCTTCTCCCCCCTGGGCAGCCACTAGCTCTGATGCACTGCTGTGGGTCTGGACGAGTGTGGATCTTAGTGTGAATTCTCATCTTTCCTACCATAGCCGACATACATAATACATGTTTATCCTTAAGCTCCTCTCTCTCTCTCTCTCTCTCTCTCCCAAAGTTTTCAAAAAAGAGTTCATAGAATACATATTGGTTCCCCAGTGGCAACAAGAACAGGTCAAAAACCTATTATCAGTGTGTGCATTTTTTGCCAAAAAGCCACGTGTGACATCCACGTCCAAAGTCTTCTCCCGACTCTATGCTCAGATTTACAGTATTTCGATACAGATTCATTCCTAATGAAAAAGGTTCAGTATCGGTCATTGATTTATTTTTCTGCTGTCAAAGAACAGAGCACAATATATGAAATAGTGATGTAAGCATGGTCCATTACACTACACTAAACCAGCAGTCATCGACCAATAGTTTCAAAGCTGCATGTCCAAAACATGTCCAGCAATTCACAGGATTTGTCTCCTTCAAAAAGAATTCCCAAGAATTCATTAAATACAGCAATCAATTCAAAATTGGACAAAGCTGGGGTCATGTGACCCCTAATATCAATAATATCAAACCTTTACATCTATGTATAAATAAAGTTGTCTGAAAAAATGAAAACTATCTGTAGTATGTTATAAACTCGACCAAAAGAATGAACCTAACTAAACCTTACCAGTTATTAGGAAGTTAATAAGTTACCGATGACGTAGCCAGTGTCAACGGAGCTGTTCTCCCCACGCCATCTCCTCGACTCGTCCTCCAGCAATAGCGAGGCAATGTGTCGTGAGGATTGATGGCGTAGCATCTCTTTCAAAAGTAGCATGATGGCACAAGTGCAACAGACCATTTGAAATCCCAACATTCTGCCAGTAGCTTCATTGCCCACATAGTCTTTCTTGATTTTCGGCCTTGCTGCTGCCGTCCAGGCAAAATGTCTTTATTTGTGCCAAGGCTGCAAGAAGAAGTTAAATTTTTTTCTTTATTTCTTTTGAAAGATCTTTTTTTTCTGCTGATCTTTTACCTCTGTTTTTCTTGGCATTTCCTTTGCCCATATGCAGAGGAAGCAGCCAGAACACTGCGCCAGGGAGCTGCTGGATTAATGATGCAAGAAGCTCTGGCCACCGCTACTAGTCGACTGTAAAGAGGACAGAGCGCGTGGACGGATTGTAACGAGGAGACCCGCCGAGCCGCCGTGTCCACGTGGCTCGCCGATCCCCGTCATATTTTAAACCTCGGCTGCGGAGCCTCGTGGCTTATCTGGCAACGCAGGCGTTTCATTTCATTGAATTAATTTGTCTGTTTGCCTTTTGTTTTGCAGTGTGCTCACATATTCATTTATTCACAATGGAATGCATATCGTGGTATAAGCGGATGTCTCATCATTGTCATTCAGCTGGAGACAGAGCACGTACTTAACAAGCAAAAGCTCGTTAGATTAATTTTGTTTTCCTTTTTTTTCATCCCGAGCGTGCCACTCTCTCCCCATCCAATTGTGAAATACGAACACAAAATGACTCTGTGATGCAGAATATCACGGTTTCTGAGCTGACACCATGTCAGCAATAATAATGGCATTACAGTAAAGATTAGGGAGTGGAACTATTTGTCACCATTGCAGAGCCTTCATGTTCATGCTTCCTAGTTTTCCTCTAACAATTGTGACAGAGGATGTGGCAACATTTCTCAGTTTTCCTCCATGTTCCCAGTAATCCATCCATCTTCCACCCAGTAATCTGTTCGCGGGGCGGCGCTGCCAGTGTGGAGTCGACCAGATGTTTGTTCTCCAACAACTTAATGTGTTTTTAGACGACGTCCTTGTTTCATCAGGCCAAATGAAACCTCATCGCTGCCAACTCATTATTTTCCAGCCCAAATCTCACAAATGACCAGTGCCATGCGTTTGCCATGAATTAAGAGCCTTGATCTTCGGCCCACACTCCCTTTCACGCACTGTATCCCAACACAAAAACCTACAATAACAGCAGCTGACATCCGGCATTAATCCCATGATCCTGCTTACTGTCGCACATGAGTAAGATTTCTGAGACATGTCACATCCGCTTTCACGTGGATGGAGCGACCAGAAAATCTCACACTTTTCAGGTGCTCATCCAAAGTCATCGCACAGAGGAGAAAGTGCGTGCCAGCGCACGGCGAGGATCAAAAGCCACTTAAGCCAGAGGGAGAGCGTCGTCTGCAAATAGCAATCCCAGCTCAGTCAGAACGTCACAGGAATCCCGGCAGGGCGCAGATTGACACTATGAATAATAGTAGCGCTACCTTGATTGAACCCAGGTCTCATTTAATGAGCCAAATGAGGCCAAGCAGCAGTCAGTGTTGTGATTCCAGTCAGATTCTAGTGACCTCTCCAATATAAGATCAAAGGTGGACAATTGGTTTCAACAAAAGTTGGGGAGGCATTCGTCACTGATGCAAAGATGAAAGCCAGAACTTCAGAACATCAGTGAATAGTAAATGGCCTGGTGGACAACAGAGCTGTCCTCCAGGGGCCGTCTCCTCCGCTTACTTTTGAACAATAATCAGGCACTGCATGCTCCTGTGTTGTGACGTTGTGGAGGTGGCATGCATTGGTTCTCATTTTCAAATGGATTGAAATAGATTTACCATTTCGACACAAAGGTGTTACAATAGACAATGGACGTAGTGTCCGTGACTTTGGCCTCAGGCTCCTGCAGAGTGCTTTTGAAGCAAAATGTGGACGGCTAACTCGTCGTGCAGATGTTTAACCCCTGCTAGTTCCTGGTTTTTCCTAAAACACAACACACACAAAGCTGTGGGTGGGCCCATGGTGCCGTCACATCACCCGCAGTATGTGCCAGGTTGGCCAAGGTGTCAGTCAAGACATCACACCCTTAATTATACACAATTTCAAACATCAATAAAATGAAAATATGTGACACCAGCAAGCACAGACAGGAGCTAACGAAAACATTGGTGTATGTGTGTACATACACATATATATATATATATATATATATATATATATACAGAGAGAGAGAGAGAGAGAGAGAGAGAGAGAGAGAGAGAGAGAGAGAGAGAGAGAGAGAGAGAGGCTCTGTCAGCGCACTTCGGTAAAGACAGAAACAGATTCACAGATTCGGACTCAGTTCAATACCTCCGCAACAGAAGGGCGTAAAAATACGGTTGATGGCTCGTTAGACTCCCTGTAACCTAGCGGACAAGCTCCAACCGTAGATTAGAAATCCAAACTATCCAATAACCCGTTTCCCGTGTCTAGGAAACAACAGTGTTCTTCCGACAGTGAGCTACAAGGGACTGTCTACAAATGAATGAATTAAGAGCCTCGATCTGCGGCCCACACTCCCTTTCACGCACTGTATCCCAACACAAAAACCTACAATAACAGCAGCTGACACCCGCCATTAATCCCATGATCCTGCTTACTGTCGCACATGAGTAAGATTTCTGAGACATGTCACATCCGCTTTCACGTGGATGAAGCGACCAGAAAATCACACACTTTTTTGTGTACACTTTTCTCCAACCGTAGATTAGAAATCCAAACTGTCCAATAACCCGTTTCCCGTGTTTAGGAAACAAGAGTGTTCCTAATGCGCTGCAACCGAGCACCTCCGTCCGTCCGACTGTGAGCTACAAGTTAAGGGACTGTCTACAAATTGCAACACCAGGAAGAACGTGATGGAAAAAAAATGAATGACTCAGGTCTATCAACATGAAAATCACTAGGGTTACCATAGACTCAATGATGTTCATACTACATCCCACTATTCACAAAAATATACCATCGCTTGGTTTTTATGAATATTTCAGAATATTAATCACATCTATATGTCAATAGCTCCGCTCCCTGACACCCCAGGGTCACCAGATTCACCTGACTGATAGAAGGCCTCATGCTACTGCAATAAAGAATCTGGAAATGACAACCTACCTTGAATTTTTGTATTGATATTGACACAGAGGCACACACACACACACACACAAATAGACTTACATTGAATTTAAAATGGCGGCTTCCATAAGAGGCAGGTGTTTGACATTATGTCATGCTCTTTCACGGCTAGATGTCGCTACAAATGACACACTGTCCCTTTAAAGAAATAATCGCTATAACATCGTTATTGTGACCCTCATATCGTACGTATCGTACCGTATCGTGAGACATATATTGACATACATCTGTATCGTTACACCCCTAATATATACACACAGTATGTACACAAACCAAATCATAACACTAGCCACCACAAGGTACCTGTATAATGACAATAAAGGCATTCTATTCTAGCATCGTCTCATGGCTGTGGAGATTGCCATCATGAGCTCCTCTTGTATCTTCATGTGTTTATGGCACAATGAGATATTTGTTTTCATTTCTGGATCTGTCACATGTTGAAATACCCCCCTGCTCACTGGAGGATTTCCTGCGCCCCCCCCCCCCCCCATCAGATTTTCCTGGAATCCTGCACACTTTATGCAAGAATAGTTTCTGCAGAAACTCCTCCTCCTCCTCCCCTCCAGAGAATGTCAGCAGGATCTCAGGAGTGCAGTGTTTGTCTGAAAGCAGCCTTTTTGCCTCTGCAAATTGTCAGCGGATGCCTTCCAAACACATGCAGCCGCGAGAGTTTCTAATCAGAAACCCGAAGTTTTTAATTGTTCCCTTCCTTCATATGCTCTCCGAGGTACAATTGTATCCTTTCAGGCACTAACCAGAGCTGGCGGTAAGGTGTGGAATATAGATCTCCGGTTAGACTGAGAGATTTCCTTTCAGCCTTTATTGCTGTAAACTTTGCCAACGGCTGTTGCACCAATTAGTCTGATCTGAAGTTAAAGACACCAAGCTCCCTTTTATATAAGAAATACTGACCACCGCTCCTCATCTCAAGACCAAAAAAAGAAGATGGCAATAATGAAAGGTCATTCGTTGAAGTAGTTATCGTGTCCTCAAGGCACAGCCCCCCCCCCCCCCCCCCCCCCCCCCCCCCCCACACACACACACACACACACACCCCTCTGCTTCCCCTTCCTTTAAATGTGTTGTGGATATTGACTACAGGCTCCCCCAACTCTTCCTAACACAGTTATGTTTCCTAATATGGTGGCACTTCTGAGATTTCCCCACAGAGGAGGAAAAGAACCGGGGTGGATACTGATGTATCCTGTAATTGAAATTAACAATCTCATACAAATGAATCCTCAGAATCACAGCCTAATTGTCTCCCTCATTAAAAAACATGTGTTGCGTCGTTGCGATCTCCAGCAGGTTTCATATGAGACTGGATTATTGCTGCTGCTGCTGCTGCTGCTGCTGCTGCACCGAGCACAGTATATCACTCTTTTCTGTCAGGTCATTTGGCAGCTACATGGTGAAAGTGAGATAGCTGCTAGTTGCTGGCGTGGCTATACGCTTTAAATGAATACGCTTCATTATGGAGGTCTCGCTCCTCTGAACTTCAATTCCTCCCAGCGTCCAGTCCCCTCAGTTCCTCCGCCTCGATCGTTAGGAAATTTAATTACACTTCCTGCAAAAATGTAATCAGATGGATTATCCACAGTGGTCATGAAGCTTTGTCAGGGTGGGAGGCTTCCAGGAAATTTCTTGAACACGGTTAAGGCTTGCTGGCCTCCATTAAGAGACAGGATTTAAGGAAAACACACCATTAAGCAGGTCCATATGAAATATGGCCGTCGCAGAACATCCAAAGCCTTTGCACTGAATTAAAGGACCACAAGTAAACATGGTAACGGAGGTTTCACATAAAAACCCACCAAAACAAATGTTACTTTAAAATCCTATTCATAAAAATCAAATGTCAGATATTACTGCGACTTGATTTATGACTGAGAGTAAAAAGTTACATTTCTGTTTCAAGTGTCAAAAGAGAACGTTATGAGCACTTGATTTCACTGGTAGGTCACTGACATCAGCTTGCATACTCTCAGGCATGATCTTCTCTGTTATGAACAGTGCGCACACACAAAGTATTGGCACTTGCACCCATACAATCAGGAAGTGAAAAAAGAATTCATCCGTCAAGTGTTGGGGGGAGGGGGAGGGGGAGGGGGGGCACATGGGAGAAATGGGTCGTCAGTGTTTGTTTCTCTTTCAAATGTGCTATTCTCAATCACAATCTGACATTTGTGTTTGAATTGCTGCTCAATATTTCACGGAGCCACCTCAGATCTCCTCGGCGATGTCGCCATTGTGTTGGACTCTGCTCTGTCATTGTAAATATCAGAGTGCTCTGTTCTTGTGCTTTACATCATTTTCTGTATGATGATGCACTCTTTTTTTTTAGGGAATCGCTTCCATGATGTTGAACCGAAGTCGGGTTCAGTTAAGTTTATCAGGCCGGAAATCCTCCTCCTAAGCATCCCAATCAATAAATAAATAAATGGAAATAAAAATTAGCCCGATGTTGACTCATCGGCAGGCTCGGGTTTCCAAATAGTGGGACACATAAAGGAAAAGCCATTTTAGGAGCTGGGAGGAAGACATTTTAAATCCTGCCGAGTGACAAATCTGGCCTATGACGACGATGCTGAGCTGTTGGCGTATAATCCATTTGTTCCCCGAATATTCTGAGAAGACGGTTTTTCATACCTTGTGCCTGGAAACACTGAAAGTTGACACAAGTGACAGCAGCAGTTGGAAGAGCTGAGAGAGTTGTTACTTAATAAGAAAAGTTCTCAGGTCGCTCAGCATTCAAAGCGTTTGTGGGTTTCTCATTCCGATTCCTCATCGAGAATCCTGACTTTGATCACTTTTGTCTGATGTTAATGACGACGCACCCTCTCATTTTTAACAAGTGTATCAACAGACCTTATGTCGCGACATGAAACTGCATTTAAATAGCTGCTCCACTCGAATTCAGCCTGGTCTTTGCCGTTCCCAGTTTGCAGATACAGAACTTTCTCAAGGAGATTGACATACTAGAGCGTGCATGTTGACGTTATTAGTGGTTATTATATTCGAATTAATTGATTTTTAAATGTAATGATTTAACAATTCCAAATTGATTTTTAAACAGTTATCAACTAAATTGATTGCTGGCATTTCAATTGCTCTAGAACAGAGGCCGGCCACATTTAAACGTTGTGAAAACGATAAACAGTAAATATCACTAAATCCTTGCCACTGTACTTTTCAATGACAATATAGATCATTTGAACTAAATACACACGCACAGCTGTTGCCATGACAATAGCATTTGCATAACCAAATGCTTTAAGCCTCTTTAACGCAACAATAATCATGCTCTTGTTTACATGATAAACGGGATGTACATTTTCCCAATAAACACAAATGGTGGACATTTTTTTTACTTCACCACCATGACAATGCATTTTCTGTACAGGATGCACACAGCTGTCCTCAGACTGAGCCCGTCACTCACAGAGGAGAATGACTTGCAAAGAGCCACTGGCTGCACTCCACAGCATTTCTCCTAAATTACGTCTTGTCTGCCGTCAGACACACACACACACAGATTGTGTTGTTTGTTGTCTCTTTTTTTTTCCGTTTTTCTTCTCTCTGCTGAGAAAACCACAACCCCTCCACCTGTCTGCTTTGCATGCGCCTAATTTGTTATCATCCCGTCTTGCTGCATCAGAGCGTATTTACCTTTTCAGCTTTCTCTCCTGTCGAGGCCGGGGTTGGTGTCACGGCGTAACCTCCCTCCTCTCTCAGCTTTCCATCCCTCCTCTCTACATCTGTTACTCCCTGCATCCTGCCATCGGGATTCTGCTCACACTGGCCTGTCTAATTAGAGTGAGGCAGAAAGAAAGAAAAACAAAGGCCTCTCTCCTCGCACCCTCCTCCCTCACAATGCCTTTGGTTTCCTCTCGTTTTCACTCCTCAGTCAGCCGGATCACAGAGGGACAGCGCTAATTGATTTGTTAAAAAGGAACATAGCCTCCCATGACAAGTTAAGGACGACAAGAGAGAACAATGCAAACTTCTACTTCGGGAAAATGATAGGAGCCACTAATGGTGCAGCAGAGCAACCTGCACCTGCAAGTGAGTGAGTGTGGTGGCAGAGTTTGCGAGTTGATTGGGAGCTGAATAATTCATTTGCTCAGAGTAGCCTGACCCGTTGCTGCATTTCCCTTTACAGCACTGTGGTTTGCCTCTCTGTTTATTTATTCAAAGTGTTACTACTACTTTCAGAACCCTCAGTATATGACTTGTCAACATGGAATCAATGGAGCTCAATGAATCTTTCAGCGTACGCCGACACGCCAGCACACTAATCGGAGCAGGGTTCAAAGTTGAGGGCACAGAGCGTGTGGGTTTCCATGTGCCGCCAGAAGGTTTTGTTGAGAAATCCATTCCTTCTCAAATCTGCATTGCTCCGTTTCATCCATCCATCTTTGTGTCTGTCTGTGCATTCTCCCTCTGCTGTGGAGGACGATCAATACTTCACAGAAGTGTCACTCCACTTCCAGGCCTGTTTATTCCCTCTGTCGACATCAAGGGTTTGAGACGAGCCCCCCCCCCCCCCCCCCTCCCCCCGGGGACGAACCCCCCCCCCCCCCTCCATCCCACCCCATCCGGTGGCAGAGGCACGAGCCTCCATGCAGAGCGGCGGACATGTGTCCGGACACACACACTCTATCATGCAATCTCCAGTCATTTTACCAGCTCAGCTCACACAGCTGGGCCAACAAACCACTCGCCACAACTTCTCCAAATTACCCAGCTGCCCCGTGCGTGGTCCAGCTGCCCCAGTGAGCCGCACTCATTTATAATGGAGACGATGTGACAGGCTCCGGCATTAGCACACCGCCACACACACACACACACACATACACACACACGGGAGGACATGGAGCGATGCACACACAAACCTCCACACCACAGGAAAGCCTTGCATTCCTCCATATGTGTGTCTGTCCTGCTGGTAACTTATCAGCAGTGAGGCTGCAGTCTCAGCTGGACCGGTTCTCCCTCAAAGCTCGCCGCCCGTTGCCACACACACTTCCTGATCAGTCACTGCTAATAGGAAAATTCAATCTCCAGCCCATCACACCAACCCCACCACCCATCACACCCACCCCACCACCACCCCCACCACCACCACCACCACCACCTTGCGAGATGAAGTAAAGAGAAGAGGGCCCTGCATGGCAATAAATGGAACCTATGCATATTCAGTATTGTAGGCAGGCTCCTCTCAGGGGCGAGTGAAGAGAGGATGGAGCTGGATCCATTCCTTTGACTCTACTGTATCCGAGCAGGCTGCCAAGCCCACTTAGCAAGCGGTGCAGATGGAGGAATGTGTTGTTTTGCGGGAGAAAACAGATTCACTGATGTTTTTTATGCCTGCCATGTTGGGGCCTCTGCCTAATGATGTGCGTCAGATTAGGAAGATAAATCATTAAACACAGCGGTTTGTTGCCGTGCCGAAATTGACCTCCTTAGCCACGCAATGAAGTGGAAGAATCCGAAAGCTACACTTTCTCAATTTCATTCCCCAACAACCTTTCTCCTCCATTACGCTCTTATCTCTCGCTCCCCATCCCCATCCACACCGTATCCTCATCTGCTCCCCGCCGCCCCGGCCCCCCGTCGCCCCTCCCCTTCTTTTCTCATTAATTGATATTGTCTCACTTCATTAGAACCATTTTGCACCGGTGGAGACTTTCAAATTCATTTTCTCATGGCATTTCATCATTGTTAACTTCAACCTTTACTGTCATCCATAAAAAACCTGCCGCAGTTCCATCTCCTGATGTCATGTCTTTTTTTTACACTTCGGATGCTAAATCTTCTCTTGCCTGTCGTCCGTGACCAAGTGAAACACTGTGTGTTTATGGGTTAGTCACTTTCTGTCATAGCAATTATCATCAGACCCTGTGACTTTTTGACGTCACTCAGCAGGGGCGAGCGGCAATTTTATTTTCTTGGCAAATGACAATTTAAAATCCGGCGAATATTTGATTTGGATTTTCCTTTAAAGTCTTTTTACTTCGGTGTGTGGGCCGAGAGAGGAGACATTAACCGCTCCGCTTTTAAATTCCACTCGTCGGCTGGATAGAATATCAACTAGGTTGCAGGTGTGCTCCGGCTACACCACGGCGTTTTATACTTGGCCATTTGAATTGATAGACTAACACTTGAAATGTTGGAATAGCTGTGGGACCAGAATTGAGGCACACAGCAAAGCAAGAGAAGCAAACAGTCATCGATAAATAGATTTCTGACAACAGATGGGACTCTTAGAGAGCAGGAGAAATAGCATGGTGAGAGGAGGACAGGGATGAGTGGCCGCCTGTTGTTACCGGGTGGCTGCACTGCATAGTAATGGGAGCGCGGTGCCTTCCCCCGTCCACGGCGGTTTGACATAAACACGCGAGTGAAAAAGCGCGACCCTCGTACGACCAATTATGCGTAAGTTAAGTGTGTTGTTAAAAAAAATGGATAAATAAAAGTATGTTGTAAAAAAGGAGCTTTGAGATGGCAACTCAAGTTGTGGCCTCACTCCCATTGCTCTGCGGTTACCGGGAAATAGTGCACTTTTGATGGAGGGTGCTCTTATGATGCTGTGGAGCATCGCAGACAGATGAGAGTCATTTGGAGCTCATCACTCGCCTGCGAGACCGATTCAGCAAGAAATGCCGAGAAGAGTGGAGCTTTTCATTCCATATTGAAGGGTTTTGTCTTTGAAGGCAAAAGCCTTCGCTTAATGTTTTGTAAGGGAACTTTTCCCATTCGTATTAGAACCAGGACATTTGACTCTGCAGAGAGAATGACACGTTATCTACGGCGGGCAGATGTAAAACTTGGTTAAATAGATGTATTTGTTATTGATGTTTCTGTTCACCTCCCAAACTTTGAATACAAATTTAGTGGTCGTCTTCTGATTCATATAATTGCGGCATTTTGTTTTTATTTCTTGCAGAGTTGGGGTCACTTCGACTCTAGAGAGGTCAAACAGGGAGCAAAATAAATTAATGAAGTGCAAGAGCTCTAATTAAATTTGGGACAACAAAAGGAACATATTTTTGTACAAGCAAAATGCAGCTTAGTCACGACACATGAAATAGTGTTTTTGTTGTAAATACTTCAAAACAAACTGTTTATATGAGTTTTTTAAACTTTCATTAATTGCAGTCCAGTTGTGACAGAAAGGGAATTACCACTGCACTACTTTTGTATGTATCGAGTTTTGATCTGTTCAGAAGAAAATGTGCTGTTCCAAAAATAGGACAGTTTTACATTTTAATTGCTGTGTGCAGCCTTTACAGAAAAGTTATACATTTAAAAAAAATGTGTTCTGTCAGACGTGTAACACTGAGGAGCTAAAGTTGATAATAAACTAGGATTAAATGCTTTTCACTGGGATTCCCAGGTTGAATGTAACACACAAGGTACCTGTTGTTTTACATGTTAATTACATAGACCTGTGTGTTTGCCAAGTTAATTGAACGTGAAATACAACCTGATGGATTGATCGCTTTAAAATACCAAATCCAATTGTAATCAGATGAGTTATTGACTGTGCCACAAATACATGAAATAAATTAGCCGTCTAAAGGGGGTGAACTCAAGTACATCCGCCAGACCATAATTATTGGATTAGTAGTGGATTCCGATGTGTCTTCCGGCGCGATCGCTAAAAAGGTTAATTGAAGCTGCTCTGAAATGCAAAGACTTAATAGCGCTCCACGATACCATCACCATTTAACTTAAAAATCAACATATTAACTCCTGGCTGGGAGCTTCATCATCATTTCCGGTACAATATTATCCGCCGTGCACTTGCTAAAATCTCAAATGTGGTTGTGGGAGAAGCAAGCTGTTTTGGCTGTTTTGACAGGCACAACCTGAGAAGCGAGTCTCACATCGTTTATGCCGTGTGGCTGCCCACAACATTCCGACTGTGCCCCCAGGGACACACGACTCCATCAAACAGGAGAAACAAACAGAATCAGCAGCAAACAGAGTGTCTGCACCTGCTGTGCCTTGGAAGTATGTACTCGCCCGGTGCTGCTGCTTAAACGCTGGTGTGTGTGTGTGAGTGTGTGTGTGTGCGTGCGTGTGTGCGTGTGTGTGTGTGTGTGTGTGTAGGTGAGGAATTGTGTGAAGTGGAAAGTGATGAATGGGAATTGACGCTCATTAGTTTTCCTTGACAGTAACGTCGGAGGGTTACACCTATAACAGATTTCAGACAGAAAATACAATTGCTGCTATCGTGGGGGCGAGCGACGGCGGAAAAGACAGCGCTCGGTCCTGCTGAATTCTCCGACAGTTGACAGACGGTCGGAGATGGCCTCCGTGTTTGTGTGTATTGGGTTAGATGAATAAAATGGATCAAAGCGCTCTGTGGATTCACTGGCAGAGAGAAACGCACTACACCCCAGCATAGCTCGCCGCTCCTGGACACCTCCCAGCTCTCCGCATTCCCCGTTGTTACTGGAGCGTCAGACACGCGCGTGCATCGACTGTGGCCTGGATATCAGCGCTGACTGTGCTGAACCGGACTGTTTTGTTGCTTTGCAGACAAACAAACAGGCTGAGCTCCTCTGGTGTGGCCCCTCCACCAGACCAAGGCGGAGCCAGCCAAGCTCGGCCGGCTGCTTGCAGCTCGTCTCCGCTTGTTTGGACCAGCTCTGTCTGGCTGTGCTACGTCTGGCGGTGACCCAGCTCCAGCGCCACCTTGCCTTCCCCGCCGAAAATCCTGAAAGATTGATGAGCACCCAGCAGGGAGCGGTCTCACAGGTGCAGGGGGGCTACTAATGGAACCTCTAGACATATCCTGGCTGGACCTGTCTCACCCTGACTTGACAAATCAACAACTCTGATAAAGTTTCATTCCTTTTCCCCTGCTCGGCTCGGGCTGATGCAGAATGTGATGTCAGGGGTGTTTTAGAATGATTACTCTGACTTTGATCCACAGTTTGCCGGTGTCTTCTGCAGGAATTTCAACAGACTTGAACTTCAATTAACCCCGACTCAAACACAGGTCACTACAAAGGCTGCATGGGCAAATTAATATACAATCTCTCTGTGAACTCTTAATAGTCGTCAAAATAAAAAAAGCAGAGTGAGGTGGCTATTTTAGCCTCATATGAACTTTTTATGACTTTTAATTTAACTCCTGCATGTTTAAAAATTCAGTGTCAGAACAATTTGGCAAACATTTGAAACATTTTCCAGTGGCAGCCTCTTTTTCAAGTAGGAATTTAAATCTGTATGCAGGAGAGCAGTTTGCAACTTTTGTGAAAGGGACAAAGAAAATTCATGAAGAAAGGAATCAACTTTTCAGTTATTCAGTCTTGGAGACGCTGCTTTATGTTTGCATAACATATATAGTAAGATATTATACGGCACATTTCTACGCTTCCTGACAACGCTAAAGCTGCAATACCTATCAGAAGCCACACCAGCCTGAAATAATGGAAAACGCATGCCGCATTACACACTGTTCCTGACTCGCAGAGGAACCGATGATGTGGGTCAATTTTGACCAAAGTTGATTGAGTAGAGAGCCAACCATCCATGCAGAGCAGAGAGCAGCGTGTAGGCAAAGCTCACTTTAATGACTTTCAATTTGCCACTGTGTCCCTCTATCCACCCAGCCACCTTTTAAAATGCACACGAAATGGCTAAAGGAAGTGTTGGGATGGAAATCACAAGGCTGCCAGGTGCACTGATGAACGTGTTCATCAAAACCTCGTTATTCCTTATGACGGATCTCCGTTTTGCATCTGACCTTCTCCTGTTAAACGCCCTCTTGCATAGTGGGGAGGAAAGAAGATATTGGCCTTCCTTTAATCTGCAACGGCCAGAAAAATGCTCTTTCATCAATCCCTCTCTATGGAGCACAACAAAGCAAAATAACAAAGCCTTGGACCAGAAGCAACATGCTTCTTCATGTCAGTCCAGTCTGGATCATCACTGTGGGAGAGCATCTTTATTGCCCCTATTTGGGGTCAAACATTTTAAAAAGAGACACATCAAGAATAGGTCGAATAGGCTCCTGTTTTTACTGTCTCGTTTGGAAAATGCTCTGTGGAGCTACTGCTTCTCCTTCATGGAAACACTCAGACTGCTCTGATTGGTCGGCTGGCCAGGTCCGAGGTTGTGATTGACCGATTGCAGTCGAGCCAACACCACCATAGTGCCAGTGGCCAGTTCTAGTATGGGAAGTAGAATGAAAAGATAAGGTGATGGAGCAGCTTCTGAAAAAGTATTTAAGAACAGGAATGACCTCTCTTCTGCACGTTACTGCCATTTTATTTATCAGTTTGTATGATTTGTACTATTTTGTCGATGTACAGTACCTTGGGTTTAATGAAAGGCACCTATGAATAAAATGTATGATTATTATTATTCATATTGCTGCATATCATTGGAATTATTTCCTTGAAATAACACATGTATACACAGAGCACCCATACCGCCCACCGAAAGACAGGAAAACATGGAAAATGCAGAATATAGTACCTCCTTTAATTAACATGTGACTGTAGCAATGGGAATGGGAAGAGGCGAGTGTTCATCAAGTATTCTCGGGTAAGTTATTAAAGGCTGCAGTAGGTAATGGGGATCCCTTGATTGTCTCTGAGCTGATTCCATACCTGCCTTATTGTTCAGCAATGACTACTTTTAAATTTTTCCATCAGAATGAATTATGCCCCACAGACATCCAACGAGGAGTGGACCATTTTCCCAATTGAATATGTATATTTAAACATGTATATATGGGAAACATCACCCCCAGTTCTTGAATGAAAAAACCATTTAGAAAGATTTCACTGGTGATTTTATTCCCCTTTCTCGTAAATGGCTTCAGATTTTTCACATTTTCCATAATAATGTCTCCACCCTTTATCATGGAGATGAGGGTAATGAATGTAGCAGATTGGCATATTGATGCGGGGGGGTGGGGTGTGCACATGGGCCCGATCTGGCACACTTGAGTATTTGAGGAACAAATAATGGCTGAGAGCTGGTATGTGTTGACAGATCTTTTCCCTCATCTTTCACAACATGTTGCACTGGTAATTATTTGATATGATATCTGGCAACTGTAATACCCCCCCCCCCCCCCCCCTTCCTCTTCATGAGGGCACAGTGGGCTCCGCCTGATCTATCCATGTGTGTACTAGGGACCATGCTGGACAGGCTGCATGTGCATGGGTGGCTTTGGAGAAGTGGTGTTTACTAGAGTGGGCTTTAAGAAGGGGGATTAGTCCTCTTCCATTTGAGCAGTGGGCAGGGGGCTCTGGCTTTGCTGGAGCAACCAGCTCTCCACTCTGCCAGATAAGGCAGAAGGCTCAACATCATATACTAACACTCATGAGGGTATAACTCACACATACAAGGAGAGAGTGTGATGTACTATAATGCACAAGTGTTTTTCACAGGATGATTCTGTGCTCAAAAATGTGCTTCATGTTTTCCATCACTCCTCTCTTCGAAATTCATTCCCGTGTATTTCAGTCAGGTGCTCACAAGGAATAGTGTCACAAACACAAACATCGAAACTCATAAGCATGAATTAAATAGCTTACTTGTGGGTGGGTTTAGAGACAACAAGGGAAGTCATAAATGAAGTAAGAATGAACGGATAAGGGGAGATACAGAAAAAAGGAATGGAGGCACCCGACGTGCAGAGTTGGCAGAGAAGGGTTCCCACAGAGTAATGTGAGAGCTGAGGAGGTTGAGAGAGGTATGATGCAAGGGATTGTCTTTTTCAAACGGCAATCGTTTAGCTACCCAAAGGGGACAACTCCCTCTTTTTCCCGCTCTCACTCCGCTCACTCCTCTGTCAGGACGAGGAGGAACAGGCGCTGGATTGAATTGTAAAAGAGGCAGCGGATCAGAGACAGGTGGAAAATGAGAGTTGCAAAGGGCGTGTGGTGGGTGGGGTGTGGGGGTGGGGGGATGAGTCAGAAGTGGTGCATGTACCTACGCTTGAACGGGGGAGAGGGAGAGCATATGTGGTTGTAGGCTTGCTGGCGAACGACTGTACACTCATGTAGTACATCTATGAGACACGTGTGGAGAATTCTCGGAGAATCTGTCCGTGAGTCATCTTCAAGAAGTGACACCTCAGAGAGGATAGAATGTAGACGGGATAGAGAGTCGATCTGGAAATGGTTTCAAACCAGCTTCAGTGTCCACCGATGCGTTGACGTCGGCGCACGTGGTTGAAGCCCATGTAACTTAAAAGTGACAAAGGTTGCTGACGCATATTCACTGAACTCTTTCAGTGTGTGTGTGGCCTGTTTGTTTCCATTCCCTTAGAATATCTCACATGCCATATACAAAGTCATCAGCTGAAAAAGACAATGACATTCAGAGTTTTTTGGCGATGCACATCTTCACTGGCTATGTCAGTGTAGATGTGCTGTAAACGGATGTCTACAATCTCTTCAGCAGAGGTGAACGAGTCAAATACTTTTCCCACAACCACATCCAGTCCCCTAAAGTGAGTGGTTTTGGAGTTCTGTGTGTAGGAGGTGTTTATAGTTCCTAACACTGTTAGGAACTATGTCATCACAGAAGACATGTTTTCAGAGGATGCTGAACCACCCCAACTTTGATTCGCATTCTACTTCCTCCATGATGACTTCACTGTGGCAGTCAGGGTCCAAGAATTCAATTGACAGGACGCTTCCTCATATGAGGTGAGAGCCGTTGACTACTCACAAAGGAACGGTTCAATCGGAGGAGCCTGGCTTTTTCTGTGAAGGAGGGGAGGGAGTGTTACAGAGTGTTTGATAAGTGGGTGAACACAGGAGCTGGAGCAGTGGGTGGTGCAATGTATAAATAGGTCTCCTTTAATACAGTATCGCTGCCTGCCTGCACCTCACCTTAAATAATCGCTCCAGAGAGTTGAGTGATGTTGTGAACGCGTCTGGGCAGAGAGTCTCCCGCTGTGTTTCTCATACATGTGCAGACACTCGGGGGAACATGTCTAAAATAACAGATTTACAGAGAGACATTGAGAAAACACCTTCTAAAATACTCAAAACCACTTTCGCTGTGGTTCCCACTGCATTTAGTGCCTCGAGGACCATAATGTGCCACCCAACACCCACATGCGCGTACACGCGCACACATCCACACAAACAGTATGAGCCAAGTCGTTGTAGCATAATCAGTAATCATTTCCACCAGTAATAAAAACAGCAGGAGGTAATGCCCCAAGTGTCCAATACTCTGATCCCCCTATCAGCTGACTGGAGGGATCTCCATCATGTCACTACCATGGAATTGACTTCCATTTCCTATGCCTCATGCAACCAGAGAGTATGGATCGTGTAGACAATCAGACCAGTCGCTCAAAGTTTGAGAGAATATAGTCAGATAGACATTAGAATCATTAGCACAGAGCCAGAGATTGTTGTTGTTGTTGTTGTATTTAAAGGAACAGGTGAACACATGTTTACAACAGATGAAGTTTATGCAGAATACACAATTCAGAAGTCGGTCTATTGTAAAATAGCGGAGAAGGATGTTCTCTAGTTGACGCTTTATGCATATATCATGTACAGGCATAAATGTTTGAATACCAACAATATGAATTATTCAGTGACCTAATTACAGCCATGAGTCATTAACGTACACATGGAGTATAAGTGATGATATTCACTAAACAGAATGTTGGCTGTTAATCATGGATCACCCACTGTGAGCTCACATCAATCAATAAATCAATAAATAGATCATAATAAGGCCCAAAGAAACGTGGTTATTTGCAGGCAGACGTTATTTTTGGGATAAAAAGGTTAAAAAAAAGGTTTAAAATAAAAATTTATAAAAAGGTTTCTTTGGGCAACAACTGGAAGTTTTACTTTAAGGGACATGTCAGCGTTTTTAAATGTTACCCTGTGGAATCAACCAATAAGTGCAGCACTTAACGTACCGTTTCATGAAGGCTCTGCTATAGGTTGATGGAACCAATAGGCCAAACCATTAAATGTAGCTCATTACATTCTCCCAATCAACAAAATGTGTTGTTTTTAATTACCTATTCACACAACATATACATAATGTGGGCTCCGGGATCGCCCACTTACTCCCCAACTCTTCACGCTCTAAGAATTTTTACGGGGGACCATATAGTGAAATCATCATCTGAGTATTTTTTGTAAATGTACCTTTTGACAGAAATGAAAAATTAAAGAAATGTAATACAGAATAATAGAAAAAAAATTATAATAATGTTTCCCCCCCTCTGAATTAATTAATTATTTTTCATAGTAGTCTGGTGATGATTTGAAAGGGGAGGGTGAGGTAAAGGGTATTTAGCTCCAGTTTGCAATTTCAACACAATATATCTCTAAAGCCTACACACTGCACCTTCAATACTGTTAGGAAAAAGCTGCGGGTCAATTTTTTCAACAGCCCCTCTCCTCCCGTTCATATCAATGCTGCAAGCACAATGCAGGATGGTATATTGCTTGATGTGTAACCATCTGTTGAACTGATGATGCATTGGGGTAAACAACAAGTCTACCATGCAAGTTACACAGAATTTCACTGCTGCATCAATACAAGAGGCTGGCTGACTATATAGTTCACGTTGTAGCGAGAGTCAGACTTTGACCTTTTGTTTACTCATCAAACTCCAATGACCCCTGACCTCTGTAGACTCAGACGTCAAACTAATATCTCCAAAGTTTATGTTTTGGAGACAGTATCTAGTATCACAGTCACATGACCCAGCAGTTTCATACAAGAACTCATGCCCTTCGTTCTCCTACATATATCACATAGATTGCGGGAGATCGGCAAATCTTTGTCGTATAAGAAAAAGTGAGCAACTTCACGGCCTTCTTTTCAAAATGTCAGCCATCCATTTGACTTAAAAGCACTAAGAAAAAATGTCCAAGATAAAAACTGACTCCATCGCTGTGACGACTAGCTGAAGAAGTGATGAGCTCACATATCAAATCTGTTCAAGCTGATTTTAACAGCATGCCGAATAAAGACTGAGTGGCTGCCTGGAAGGCAGGCAGGCGTCGACGAGGGGAACATGTGCTATTCTTTGAAAAATACAGTAGCTTGCTGTAATGTAAAGCCTCTCCTGTGCATCACATTAAACTTTTAGTAGACGCCGTTACCCATAAAGGGCCAGGCAATCTTCATATAACCACTCTCACACACATCTGCTGAGCAGATAGAGGCTTCTCCTTCAGGCTCATCAT
Organism: Chascanopsetta lugubris; assembly: GCA_016785325.1. Classification (NCBI taxonomy): domain Eukaryota; kingdom Metazoa; phylum Chordata; class Actinopteri; order Pleuronectiformes; family Bothidae; genus Chascanopsetta; species Chascanopsetta lugubris. Next base: position 14,421 of record JAFBJT010111400.1, on the reverse strand, counting down.
TAGCACTAAAACACGGGGATTGGCTCATTTGATCAGATTTCCTCTTCTCTCCACCACACATGTTTTCACCCATCTCTCTCCCAGCGTTACCACCGCCACCGCCACCCACTCCTCTGTCTGTCGTTACACACACGGGACCCGCTGAAGTTCTGTTTTCAGAGGAGCATGAGAGAGAAATAATTCGGAAATAATGACAGGAATGTGACAAGTGTAGGGGGTGGGATGGTTTAAAGGAGATAACATCAACCCAAACATGTGTGTCAAATAGAATAAGGAGATTCTATTTCAAAGGCCTGTGTGTTTCATGAAATACGTGGAGTGTTTCTAATGAACAGTCCAGAACAAGGTACATTTCCGGTGGAGAGAACGAGAGTGGGTGAGAGTGTGTTTGTGTGTATGTGTTATAGGCTCACATTTATTGATCCATAGCCTTGGACTTCCTGACCCCTTTTAGCGCCGTCAGTCAAACGGCTTATTCTCACCCAAACTCCCGCTGATTGAATGTCAGTGGCCGGGGTCATGCAGCGCTGTAGTTCTACTCGACTAAGCGGGTCACCGTTTCCGGAAGTAATTCATATTGTTCATAAAGACACACTCTGATTCAATCATTCTGTCCCATGACGTATTTGCCTTTTTATTCTCTGTTTGACACATGATTTATGGAACTGGTCAGCAAAAAAAAGTGCCACTGTTCCATCGGGTTGCATCCAGTCTTGTTTGCTTTGTTGGACTCACTGTGTCTGGAGTGGAGGCCAAATTTCTAAATTCACAATGCAGTTTTCCCCAATATGGGAAGCATAAAGGCCTATCTAATCTAATCTAATTCCAGTACACCTTGTTTCATATTTGTCAGCAAGTCTGTATCATTCATCTTGTTTGGAATTCACCATCAAATGGAAGAAATGAGCAAAAGTGCTCATTTGGTCTGTATTTTTATAGCTCTTAATCAAGTCCTGAAGACCTCACAAAGCACTTTACAGCACAGTCACGCAAACATTCATATAGTGCGTCTATTTGCAGCACGAATCTATGAGCACATGGGACAATGTGGGTTCAGTGTCTTGCCCAAGGACACCTCAGCATATGGAATGGGAGAGGTGGGAATCGAACCCCCGGCACTCTGGTCAGAGAACAATTCCTCCTTCCCCTCAGCCACAGCTGCCCATCATAATGTGTTGGTATTTAAACTGATTAGCTATTTAACTCAAGAGTGTGAGCTTCTGAATCCAGGTAGTTCACTCAGTAATGGCAGAATGAACCGATCGGTTACTACACAGAACATTTATCACTCATTTTAAATTTGGAGCTGAGACCATTTTAAGGGATAGTCTGGAGTCATCTAGACACTACAGCTACATTTCTGCAAGGCATCATGTCCTGGCTATGATGAAACTTTCAGGTAAATGGTGAAATTACTTCTAAAACTGAGGCAACTTTTGGCATGCCATTAACTGCAGTCGGTTGATGGCACATATTCCCAGCCAACACGTCCCATGGGAATCAGAAAATTGTTCTGCAAGTGTTCCGGAGTGATTCCACACAAAAAGGAGAATGAAGCTCTGACAACAGGACCAGACAATAGTCTTTGTCAGCCACATTTGCAGGTATTAAACTAGGGATGATTACTGCTTTAACTATGAGTGCATGGACTGTATGTGTATATGTGAGGGGTTCTTGGTATCGACAGAAAGGCCAAAGGCCTGTCCCCCCGGAGACTTTGTGGGGTTTACTCAGCTCTTAGTGAAATCCTCAGAGGTTCTCGTCATCTTTATCACTCTCCATTTCTCTTTCACATCCTCTCCCCTCTAACTCAGGTTTGATTCACACCTCCTACTCAATTGCAACCACTAATGAACTTGACTCCCCCATGAACTTCATAAGAAAGCCCTTTATCCCTTCCAAATAGGCTTTGACTTGGCACAATAACGGAATGTAGCAGCCACTTTGTTCACGGCACAATGCTGCTGTGAAGACCAAAAGGCTTATGGACAGTTTGGGATTCAGAATCCAATATGGCTGCATTATTACGCATGCAATAGGATCACAGCCGAAACCCGTTGTTCTGATGCTAAACGTTGCTTTGCCTCTATGCGTGCTTTTCTCTGAATCACTCCCGACTGCTCATGTGCAGTGTCTGCCTCCAGCCATTTTAGCTGCTGGTCTTTGGGGAGACTCCCCATCGCTGAGGCCCTTCAGGTCTAATACTGCACAGGTAAGCGAAGTTATTAGCGCGTCTCAGTGGCTTTTGTCAGACTGATCGGTGAAGGGGACTGTCAGACAGCCCATGGGTGTTGATAGAGGGTGATTAACCAAGCCACCCATTAATTCAAATACCACACAGCACACACAGGAGGCTCAGTCCCTGGCTTTTCGTCACACTTGTAGCTTTTAATGGAATAACACAAAGCAACAGGTAAGAGAAAGTACATTTTCACCAAGGACAAGTATATTGTTTTAGAGGGAACATTGGTAAGACTCTGTATGTGCTGTCACAGTAGCTTCCCTCCATGACCTTGGCAGATACGAGTACACGTACTGTACATAATTCTCAGGTGCCCTTGCATTGGTACTTGTGGGGACGTCATCAGTGCCAGGGACACACCAGCAGCTGCTCCACAGAGGCGTCTCACCCAAGGAGCTGATTGGCCAACTCGCACTGGCTGATTTTCAGTGCCATAAAGAAGAATGGCAGATTTTTAGATGCAAAGCCACTGGTGCTTCATTCCCCTTTATAGGCAGCATGTGTACTTTCATGGTTGGTTGCGGCAGAGGACGCAATCACACACAGGGACAAAGAGGTAATGGATGAGGAGTCAGAGGAAGCCAGTTGTTATATTGTCAGGCAGGCCATTAAATGTTAGGATTTACCTTGTTAGGGGCAACCAAGGGGAGGAATTAACAACATCAATTGAAAATACAAAAGCAATTAATTCTATAGACTGTAGTTCCTCTGAGGAACGGCGATAAAGCTAAACACTTAGGGATGTGTCAACAGACAGCAGTGGCACAAACGGGGAAGAGGTGCATTTCTTTAGGACCCAGCCTTGGATGGCTACACAATCACTACATCAGAGCACAGACCCCTGAACTGGCTCTGCATGTGATTCATCACAGTGGATTGAATCAAACGTGATGAACACTAAAGGAAAGGAAGGGGAAAGGCGTTCAGAGGGCTGTTTGAATTTGCGCGCACAAGGAGATCACGGTGGAGCAGGAGCGTGGAGTGATAGCACTGAAGGACATGTTCTGTTTGCTCTGATCAAAAGGTAACAACAGCTACACAAAGATGGTGCACAGTGTATAGCTTGGGCTCAGTGAGGCAGAGCTATCAGAGGCCACCCTGTTCTAAATAACCCTCACCATTAAGCCTCTTCCACATCAGAATGAGCGGGTATCCACAAAAAAGTTGAAACCCAGTTCAACTCACTGAAAATACAATTAACACGTTTCCTTAAGCCAGTGATTAGTCTGCCATGTGCTACTTTTGTTTTCACCAACACTTCACCGGTGTGTCAAGTCTGATGTCACGAAGGCAACCAACCAGTGGAGGACAACGTCACCACTGAGCTCATTATTGGCTCAGTGGCAGTGTTACCATGGTAACCGGCCTCATCATTTCTTCTTCAACGTGAATGAGGAGACGCTCCCTCATCTCACTGTATTTCAAGTTCTGCATCCTGAATGATGTCATTAAAAAAAGGTTGCATGCCGTCCCAAGTTGTTAAAAATACTTTTCCAGTTCAACTCACTGAAAATACAATTAACACGTTTCCTTAAGCCAGTGATTAGTCTGCCATGTGCTACTTTTGTTTTCACCAACACTTCACCGGTGTGTCAAGTCTGATGTCACGAAGGCAACCAACCAGTGGAGGACAACGTCACCACTGAGCTCATTATTGGCTCAGTGGCAGTGTTACCATGGTAACCGGCCTCATCATTTCTTCTTCAACGTGAATGAGGAGACGCTCCCTCATCTCACTGTATTTCAAGTTCTGCATCCTGAATGATGTCATTAAAAAAATGTTGCATGCCGTCCCAAGTTGTTAAAAATACTTTTATAAACATTCATAGCTATTTATATACGAATTGCCGGAAGATGAATTTGCGTTATACCACCGTGCCAGAAAAGGTGCAGGAATTTGTGTTGACAAAAGATGATTACGAAGAAACGTGGGTGTCAGTTCAGGTGTTGTGATTCTATCTGTGCTGATTAGAGGCGGATAAACAATGGCTTCAGGGTCTGAACTGAGAATGAATGCCAATAGAACATGTTACTCCAGGTGAAATAAATGTGTGCAATGTGAATGCATGAATGCACAACAACATTTGTCACCCCTTGTGTCCCATTCTATTATATGCATGAACCGTTTCACCAAACTTAGCGGGTACAAAAAGGACTTTTCTGTGTGATGTCACAAAGAAACTCTCTCACCTCGCTGCCTTGCCAGAGCTGTATTTTGCACAATTCAAAGAAAATAACCACTGCTTGATGTTGGCCATAATGCAAAATAAGTTTTAAAAAAATAGCTTTACAAACAATTCTTGTTTTTCGTATGTCAAGGCCTAGGAAATAAATGTGCATCATTACATTGCGAGAGGAATTGCAAAGAAGTATTCATCGCGGTTTCATGTTTCCCCACATGCATAGCTTATGAAATCCTCCGTACATTACAAAATGATTTGACCTTGAGTATTCGTTCATTCACATTGAACAGAAATACTAGATGTCATTAGTCATTTTTGACACGTGTAGAAGGGGCTTAAGAATTGGATGGATTTATTTTTCGTCTCGCTTTACCTTCGCCCCTCATTTGTGTTTCGCCTACTTGTAACCTCAGCGTAGCCTCGCATGTGACTGAAAGCAGAAGATGTTTGTGTTTTCTCGGGTGTCTGACACAAATCAGGCACAACCAGGGAGCACCCATATCTGCATAGATCTCTTATACTACAAATATTGATCTTTATTTAGCAACAAATTGCCCCGTGGCTGCATGTGTAGAGGTTTTGTGAGGACTGTGGAAAACGGCTCATTCGTCACTGTTGGCTGAATTGAGGACAACAACAACAAAAAAAATCTCATTACGCGACGGCAAAGCGTTACCTCGGCCCGGTGCTGAATGTCAACAAATAAGCTCCAGATTTTATAGAGGCGAATCAAAGTGAAAAAAAACGTCATCAGAGGCAATAACAAAGTGTATTAAACCTAGGCATGTTGTTGCTTTTGAATGTACTTATAACTTATTCTGCAATCAGAGGTGGTCTCTTTACTTCAGTGATGTGCCAATATATGAAAAAATAACAGAAGAAAATGGCTTATTTGCATCCTAGTGAACACAGCTGGGATGAAGTATGTTGATTTAAGTACCATGAATACAACCTGTGTCGTTTAAGTACTGGTGAAATGTAACTAGAACATCCCCCCACTGATCTTTCAAACTTGTACCAGGATCACATAGAAACAGCTTGTCCCAATTCTGCGACTGCACTACATTACCCAGAGGTACCAGATCAGAGACATGCCAGGTGAGTCAGCATCACCAGGGTTTTAAAGGCAGCGAACGCACAGGTCTTGACCCAGTCGGCCTATTGGCCAGAGAGAAGAAAGGAAAGTGTGATGAGAAAGCCCCGACCCTGTTCTTTGAGCAAAGGATGGAGAGTGGGGGGTGGGTGGGTGGGTGGGGGGAGGGGGGGGAGTTCTGTTAAGTCTTCCATTGGGGCCGAGGAAAAAGCCCCTGTCAAAACCCTCTGATAGAGGCTGAGCTTGCACCTAGAGGGGAGTGAGGGAATGATGAATGTTTTAGAAGCCAGCGCTCCAGGAACTGGGATTTCACAGGCCATCAGCACTGGGTGGAATTGGACCAGACAGTCGCCAGGGAGACACCAATCTCAGGAGGAGGAAATGTAGGCTGCACACGAAACAAGAGATGCAAGACTCTGCTTGCACCGCACTTGCCTCGATGGTCTCAAGAGGATGTTTTTAAAGCTCAGAGTTGAAGCAATTAAGAATTACAGCTTTTTTTTTTCCTCTTGGAGGAAGAATTAGGAAAAATGTGCTCATGTGACATCGGAACAAAAAATGTAGCAAAATCTTCAATCAATTTCCTGTTCTATCACCACGCTATTTCTCATTTTTCCCATGTAACATTACAGGCTTGATGAAGCCGACTTCAGAAGGAGGACAACATATTCCTATTCATACTGCACACCTCTGTGCAGCTGCCCCACTTTAATGCTAATCAGATCTATTGACGTGCCACTGCAAACTAACCTGCTTTCCTTAAAAACTGAGCCGAGTCCTTAAATAATTGAGCATATGCTGCTTCGTTAAGCGGCAGTGATTGAAGTCTGTATGATACAAAGTGGTTCTGCTCTGAAAAAGCTGTTGTGAAAGAAGAAAGGGGAGGAAGAAAAGAAAGAAGTGACCTTCAGCGAGTCCTTGGTGTTGGATTGTATTTTTTTTTTTTTTCTCCCAGTTTCTCTGCTGCACAATCGTCTTAAATGTTTCAGAGGGGACAAGATTATGCTCGCTGCATGTTCTCTGAGAATATGCACTGCTCTGTATATCCACCCATGGCCCCCTTTTTTTTTTTTCTTCATAATTTCACAACATGTGTTGCCCCGACATCCTCACACCCCCTAGGCCATCTTTTCTTGTTTTCTGAGTGAGAAAGCAAACACATATTGACTCGCTTATTTACTCTCTCCCTCCCTTGCCCTCGTCTCTCCCATGTTCCTTTGTCTTGTCACATTTTGCCACTCCATCTATCTGTCTCTCTCCTCCCCTCTACATTCTTCACTCGCTCGCCCCTTCACGCGCAAAAAAACACGTCTGGGCTCTCAAAAGACCGTACCCGCGTTCTAAAGCCGACACCGTACTCTCGCCCCGCTATTCTCCCGCTCGGCTGATGAAATATTTAACCAACATTTCAGTTTCGGTTTAATTGCATGTCAACACACCGTCCGCAAGGTCTCCAACTGTGGGGTGTGGACGTGGCGGCTGCAGCCTGTCTGGGGTCAGTGGCGTTTCGCACCATCCAGCCGAGACAGAGGGAGGGATGGATTAAGAGTGAGAATGTCGACGGTGGGGATGTCAGTTGCAACAACACCATAAGTAATTCATAGGTTTTTGTTTGAACCTATTGGGATAAGAATGCCCTTCAGATGGCCTTTTCCTTGAAACTCAATCCCACCAGTGTTCCTCACGCGCTATAATGGGATATCGCAGCAGGATATTTTCCATGTAGCGCATTGATTGCTGAGCAGGGAAGCCTGTAGGGATAAGACTCATCTGTTACCATGTATACGGACCCAGTCAGAGGTTATGTAAATCTAAATCTTTCGCACATGTGTGGGATTGTTTGTGTGTTTGTGCCTATAAGGAAAATGACACTGCCCAGCTGTGCGGCATGTATCACTCCGGGTGATTCATCGATCAGTGGTATGGCAAGGTCTGCCTCCACGGTGACTGTCTAGACGCGGCAGTGCAGTGAGGCATACAGATCAGACAACAATGGAGAAATGAAATATAAGAAGAAAGATGCTTGTGATGAGTGCGCAAAATGGCGAGACAGATGTCTTCGAGTGTCGGGTCCTGATGAGGTTATTCGACACTGTGAGATTGGGCAATGTTGTGTTTTTTTTTGCCCAAAAATCAGAAATAACTCAAACCTATCAATGTGTTTGTAAGTGACACTTGACATCATACTAATGAACAGAAGAACCTACAAAATGCCAGTCTGTTCCCCCTGCAATACCGCTTGTCACCACTAGAGTATCGTAGCTCTCAGCTTGCCTCTCTTTCCCATTAGCTGCAGTTTACTCGCTTCTAACTCCAGTTTCAATATGTATCAGTACATTATACATCACCATCATAGATATTTACATTACTTCCAGAACAAGTTTCAAAATAAAAGCCTTGAGTCAAGTTTCTTATTGTTTTTTTATATGTAAATCGGTTCATTTGTTAAACAGTAACAGATAGTAACTGAGAGTCTGAGTCCGCATATGAAGATGTGTCATTTATGTAGTCAACAGAAAAGGTCTGGTGATCGTATTTGTTATTTGGAGGATATATTGTATGTTCTGGCACAACAGCACCACCCGCTGCTGATTAATGCAACTATGTCAAATTTCAAGTGATATCATTAAGACCTGATATTAATATACTAATTCAAACACTCATTTACATTCCTTCCCCTCAATGAGGAAATCTCTTGCCGCACGAGTGAAATCCTAAGTGCCAGGAAGCCACGAAGCATGTAATCTCAACATACGATCGGAGTGCATCAAGCAGTGCTGTAGAGTGGAGGTCTCATCTGCTAGATACAGGGTAGTGACAGAGGGAAAATGGAGAGGAGAGGAAAGCGGAGAGGAGAATAAAAGGAGGAGCTGTTGCACTGTACTTGTTTGCCCATCAGAAATCTGACCTTGCACCCAGCTCCAGCTCTCAAAGCGGCTCCGCTGGCTTGTTTATGACTAAAAAAGGACGAGTGGGATGCATCTCTGCAGATGTCAAATTCTCACCTGTGCATGTCACACTCAGCCCAAGGTCAACCACTTCCTTCACTTCATTTCCAAGTATTTTCCTAGATTGGAATTTTTCTTGTTATTTTTTTTTCCATATAAAAATGTATAGCATGAGGAAGAGTCAGGGTGAGAGAGAGGAACCTTAGACGCCGATTTAAAGATGCAAAGCGGGAGTAATCAATTCATAAACGGGCGACTGCAAACTGGATTGCTGCATGGGATGGTGAGCCTGGTGGTGGTAGGGATCAGCCAGCGGGAGCCGGTTTCACACCTCTCCATATCAAAGGCTTTCAGCACAGCAGAAGGAGCAGTGAGCCTCTGAATAGCAGCAAAAGATCAGCGATGATTAAAGCTAACCTGGGCATAGGAAGACAGCTACACAAGAGAAGTGTGTGGAACTCACACTCACTTTAGTTCCTGATTGATTTTCAAAGCCCCGGGCCTCAGAGTGTCCACCTGCTCCTCTGCTGCTTTTCAAGGCAAAGCGAAATGACGGTGTGATGACTATCACTCTTGTGCCCCACTACGCGGCCCAGCCACTTTTCACTATCTGTTTTCCATGTTTACGATGAGTCACCCAGGAGTCGCTTCTGACCTGTTTTCAAGACACATCTGTCTTCGAATATGCGAAGACAGATGTGTCTTCGCATATCCCCCCCCCCCCCCCCGCATACCCCCCCCCCCCCCCCCACACTCAATGTGAATGGTAACTCGTCTCTGTGGCCACATCTGCACCTGACGTTGAAACTAAAAAGTCGTTTTGGTAATCTGACTGTAATTCAAATTAACCGGTCAATACGTTTTGTGACAAATGGTGACATTCTTTGTAAGGGAGATCATTTACAGCGCTTTAAAATATGACACTGGTTTTTAACTCGTGTTTGGCCCGTGTCCATTACATTGACTCGTCACATGTCTAAACAGTGTTTTCCTTCGCTGCTACAGACGGTAAACTGCTGCCGGCTTTAGCCGTGAGCACGTTAATGAGAAACAAATTGTGCTGTTTGATATTCCTAAACTCCAACTGCTTCCGATATTTACTTTCAGTGTTTGGTTGCAGGCGTGTGTGTGAGTGCACTAATCACCATTATGTCTTGTGTTTACATTTGCTTTGCTTCAGAAATGTGACCAAATCATCCGCTCCAATGTGATTCCACACAGGCAGAGACTGTATGGATGCATATTAACAGTGTGTCTTGTCATGCTGGAGGACCTCAGAGCTCCTAATGGCTCCTCCTGTGTTGTCGCCTCCCGCTCCCTCTCCGCCGGTGGCCAGCTACCCGTGGTGTTATGTAAATCATCTAAGATTTGACACCAGCAGCCATAAATCTTCATTAGCAACAAGAAAAAGGGGAAGGAGCCATTTTCTGATTTTTCACCACTGTCTTGCCGCGTGTAGGTCTGAAGTCACTGTGAAAGCATTATCCTCGCAACCAAGTAAAAAGCGTTATTGATGGCTTTTTGCCTGATTTGAATACAAATCTCAACCCCAACCCCCTAATTTATGTCTCTGGGAGATATTGTTAGATGCTCAGAGATCATTAGCCACCGAGCTAGTGTAGGAAAACACAATCATTTCTCATTTTCTCTCATTTCTCATTATGTAGCTCACTGGTCTTAAGCACAGCTGCTTCGTGAAAGCACTGGATGTGTGTACTTGGTTCTTAATAAGATAACAAGCGTTGTCAGAGGTCCACTTATTGATTGCAATACAGCTTATTCACACACTTGGGATGAATGCAGGAAAAGGTAGATGGGGCCTATGTTTTATTGATTTGCAAGCGGGAGCTGAATGCACACTGACTGCATGTGACATCCATCACTGCATATTTCAAACATCATAGAACATTCTGTAAAAAAAAATGAGCTAGCCATGCATCAAAGTGTCGGCTGGATGCTTAAAAATAGGCATGCTGAATAATGCCATAGACACCGCCGTCCCAGCAAGCTCGACGGAGCGCGGATCGAGAGCAGGCATTTAAAAAAGCTAGCCTATCTCGCTCTCCGTCTCTCAGAGTCCTTGTTGAGTGCGTACTAAAGTCCATTACCCGGTGATACGGCATGTGGATCACGTGGATCTCCCTCCTATCACTGCCATTTCAAGGCGGGCACGATTCAAGAGCCGATGAGGTATTATGTCAGCACATTCCCTTTATATTGTATATCAGCGGGCCCTATTCCTCTAAGTTTCCCTCCATCGCTCCTAAAATATTTAAAAGTGGAGACACTGCAGAAATCGCACTGTGCTGAATGATGTTTATCGCTGGCGAGCGTTTCAGCGGATAATCCACAGGGCTGTTTCTGGGGAGAGCTGCGCGCGTATGTGTGCGAGACATTTCCCTCCGCAGAGTATCAGATTTATCTCATCTCTCTTCATTACCATTACACATCCATCCACGGCGAGCGCGAGCCCCGGCTGCCGCACTTCCCACGGTATCGCTCCGCGGCAGTCTCCCATCTGCCCCTGGTAACTTCCTCACACCACTCAGGTCCAATCTACCCATATTACTCCTCCGCAGGCTTCATCTAAGTGTGACTGATAGGGCCAACACAAGGAAACAGCAGGGCCAACTTCCAATTCAATTAGGGGCCATGGAGCATCAGCATAGACTCTCTTTCCTTCAGCGATGCGACCGGCTTGACCGTCGACATCATGCGTGCAGAGGTGAATTTTGCAAAGTTGACTTGAATGATCGCGGAGAGGGAAGAGATTCTCGGAGACTGGGGGGGCAGATTTTATTATCCAGTCAACAATGCCAGTGGGTCAACGGCAGACAGGGAGTTGGGCGGATACTGTAACAAATGTAGTAAAACTGTGGACTGAGGGAGTCACGGCTGTCAGGCTGCACGCTCTGAGCCTATTTCACTCCATTATTCACGCCCACCAGTGATGCCACGTTACAGAGGAAGCACAAGCCGCAACAGAATGAGATCAGCGATAGATTTCACGAGGCTCCTGAGTGCTCTTACTGTACAGAGAAGTGCTGCTCGGTTACAGGTCATTAGGAACGCCTGCCCCTGCAACGCACCACACTGGCCCATTAGCTGGCCACCAGGTTCTTCCTGCTGACTGGGTGGAGCCGAACGCCGGTGAAGAAGCACCTACGTAGCACTGCGCGCAGCAGTATATGAAAGAGGGTTATATGAAAGGAAGGAGCAAGAAGAGTTACGATGACACCTTTTGCCTCTTTGATACGTTTGTGATTAAATGTATTAAAGGGACAGTGCGTAAGGTTGGGTGACATCTACAGGTCTGGTTGCATCCATCACCTCACCCTTCCCATCCGAGTATGCAGGAGAATCAATGGTGGACTTCATTCAAGCTGAAAAGATGCTTGGTACGTCCAATCTGAACTATTGTAAAAACAGGGCTGCCCTCATGGGGAGGACCCCCTCCTGATGGAAATGTACATTTCATGTCTAATTTAGAAGGTAATGTAAAAAGCAAGTCATACATGGAGGTGGTTACATATCATATCATTGTTTTGTAATTCTATTTCTACAGAGAGAAGTGATGGAAAATGAGCAGAATCTTACACACTGCACCTTTAAATCAGTGATAATAAGTGTCATCATGAAATCACTGTGAGTTATTGATCATTGTATTAAGTTAGAAAATTGAACAGAGCCTCTGCAGAGGGCAGAGTTACAGTAAAAGTCTTGCTCAAGGTCACTTCTGCAGACGCCAACTGATACACGAGACTGAAGAGCAGAGGAACATGGAGGTTCAGTACCTGGTGTATGTGACAGACCAGGGGTCAATAAGATAGGAGATGTTGTTAAGTCCGGAGATGTCCTTTTAGTTCATCTGTGACCTTTAAAAAATAACATCCCAGTTTCAAGATGGGAAAGATAGAAAGCCTGGCAAGATGTTATCAAGGTTTTATACAGACAAACAAGTTGAACAGAGCTGTAAGAGTTCACCAGGGTGCATTATATGAATCATATGGACTTTTTTTAAATTATTCTATGCCTCAGTGACAGCTTTGGCTAAAGTCATTGTTTTCTCAGCTTTGCCATGAACATGGACCTCACAAAATGAGCTTTTGGCTTTAAAGGTGCAGTGTGTGGAATTTAGTGACAACTTGTTGTGAAGCAATTTGCAATTGAATACCAGCCACATTTCCCGACCTCCTGTCATAATTGTTCATTCTAGGTCACTGTAAAAAAGATACAACCTCCAAAGAAAGGACACACTCTTGGTGCGCATATAAAGCGCTCATTCTAGGGTAGTGAGAACAAGAAATGAGGTTTCTGATTATAAACAGGGTAATTCATTTATGAAATGTGAATAATGTCATGTAAATCTCACACATTGTACCTTTAAAGGTGCATCTTTTCTACAACTGATACCGTTAAAGCCAAATTTTTCAAAAAGGCAAATCATAGGTGAGGGTGAGGTGATGGATACGACATACGGCTCCGCCACTGGATGTCACCAAATCTTACACACTGCACCTTTAATCAAAAACAACATTTCACTCAGAAGTCTAATAGAATTAGATAAAGAAGTGATTTTTGCAAAACTACTTTTCTGGCTTTGATTTAACATCATGACTCAGAGAACAGAGGCTGTGATCCCACCCCCTTTGACTTTTAACGGTCAACTTGCCACCACAATACGCTGATTCTGTTTGACTACACTCGTGACCTAATTATTGAAAATATTACTTTTTCACTTCGTATTAACATTTTAACCTGCTGGTCAGTTTTAATCCCAACAAAAACTCATACAAGTAATAGGGTCGTCTAATAATGATAATAAAGTTATTCTATAGCCGTTAAAGAGGGTCCAGGTCCTCTGAGCTTCATGAACCCAGAATAAGTGAATAATTACTGACTCCACAGTCTAAAATTATAAAGTCAACTACAGACAAAATACAAAGTAAATATTATGATAATGTTGTGCTTACCATGCCCCATGAGTCACCCCCAGAGAACATTCCCATCAGCTGCATGGTTAAATAACCAACAGTAAATGTTTTAACTATCATTGCTCATACGATAACATTTTATAGATACATACAAGTTTACTATTTATTATTTCATGCTGCAATTATTATGCTGCACGATATTCCGTCTAAATATAATGATCTATAATTACTGTGCAGGCCACATTTATCCAGCCCTTTATAGCTCTGAGAGAGAAACAGAGCCAGAAATGACTTGCTGCTCATCATCATCATCATCATCATCATCGTCATCGTCGGAGGCAGCTCAGACAACAGAGAGATTTTCAGGATGTGCTGAGTGAGATGCTCCCAGAGATCCTGCCTGTGATAACAGAGAATCTAATAAGTGAGAAACAGAATGCACCCACATGTGTGAGATTATTGAGCTTATTTACTGATGAGAAAAAGGTGTGTAATTACTAACGGAGCGTAGAAACAGTGTTTGCTGTAGATGCAGCGTTTAGGATATTGATGGAGCGAGATCATTATTTAGGGCACCATACACGGCACAGCACGGTTTCATGTCAGTTATCATCACACCAGCAAACTGACCCATATGAGCCGATCTATGAATGGAGCTGTCACTTCAGTGCTGACTTCATGCATGACTGAGACTTGATGCCTCTGTGGGTCCCAATTTAATCTCTGGGTGAAAGCAAACCAGATAACATTTTAATACATGAATCCGGTCCTGTCAGTCAACTCAAACTAATTGTGGAAACCAATTGTCTGAATTCAGTGAAGTTTTTCCTTCAAAAATATCCAAGTGTGGCAAAACATATGATTAATGTACAAATAACTAGTATTTACCAAGGTGACTTGAGTAAATTAAGTCAGTGGTTCCAGAACTATATGCATCTGATTTGGATGTAATGTGTAGTTTCGTGATCAGGTGCCACTAAATCCTACACACTGAACCTTTTTCACAATTAGATCTGATGGG